>JAANBC010000180.1:0-59102 GCA_014621405.1 Stylonectria norvegica
CCCCTCCAGCCCTGCCCCAAACCGCCGAGCACCCCGAGTCGCAAATCCGAGCCTCGACGCGTTACTCCCCGAGCCTGCCCAACGACCGTGTCATCATGTCTCTTCTGTTCGCTTGCTGACCTTCTAGCCTCAGGTTGACGCCCGAGTTGATCGCCGAATGCGAGCGCGTCGTCTCCAAGACGTTCCCCGCCTGTGTTGCGTTCCACAAGCCATCCTTCGTACAGCAACTCAAGAGCGCATCGCTGGATGCCGCATTGGTCTACGGTCTTTTGACCTGCGCCGCCCGGTATGTGTTTTCCCGCCCCCGTCATTTCCGGTGCCGGATGTCACCTTGACTTCATTTCCCTCACTCAAGCGCGCCTCGCTCGCCCCGCCCGCCCGGCTGTGGATCCACACCGATCGGTGTCACCGTGCCCGGCCGAGGTGTGGCTGGGCTCAGCGTAGCGACCGAAGAATCCCCGCTTTTGCGCACTCTGAGATGGCCGCCCGCTAACAACTCACCTTAGGAGCTCACCGAACCTCATCCGGCGCTACGGGGGCCCGACGCAGGCCGCCGAGACGTTTGCCGCAAAGGCCATTGCGCTCATCAACCAGAATCTCGACCATCCAAATCTCGTCGACATCCAAGCCCTCTGCCTCATCATCATCCACGAGTGGGGCTCACGAAATGCTGTCCGCGCCTACATCTACCTCGGCCAGGCTGCACGGATGATTCAGATGTACCGCATCCTTAACAGCCATCATCCGTCTCCCGATGCCGACCAATTCTTGCGCGACGAGTCACTGCGACGCACCATCTGGCTCATCTACATTCTGGACTGTCTCCTCACGAGCACCCCGGGACGTTACTCGGCCCTGTCCCAACTCGACACGGCCGATGTCTCCCTTCCCTGCTCTGACATCAACTTTGCCTTTGGCAACAATGTTGTAGTCAAGACTCTCCGCCAGCATCTGGACCCAACCGCCCTCCCACCGACGCATACGCCAATTTCCGAGGTTGGTGAGTTCGGACATATTGTGCTGGCCTCCACCATCTGGCGCGATGTGGTTGGTATGCTCACCACGACCACCTTGTCTAGCTTCCGCGACGAGGTTTGCTCGAACCTCATCGACAAGATTGAAAATCTACGATCGTCTCTGCCGATGCAATTTGTGGACAAGCCGGGCCAAATCAACTTGCACATGACCATGGGGTCGGGATACACCTTCGCCATGCTCCATTGCCTGCTCCACTGTGCCACCGTCTTCGTTCATCGCCGGCGGTTGCTGCAGGAGGTCACGTCGGACAACTTCAACCTCGAAGCATTCCGTCTTAACCCAAGGTGCCACGACCTGATCGATAGACTTTTTACCTCGTGCCACGGCACCATCTCGCTGCTCACCGCTGTCGAGGCTGGCTCGGAGAAGGATCACATTCCGTGCTTCCCCATCTTCATGCTTTTCTCGTCCTTCACAGCCAGCGCCACGGTTGCTTACCTCTCCCTCAAGGGACTTACGCCCCCGAACGCGGTCGAAACGGCTGCTCACATCGTCAAGGACGGCCTGCGCTTCATGAGCGACGGCACTGAGAACTGGCCTCTTATGGGAAGCTGGTTGCGCCACCTGACGGTGATGCAGCGTGTCTTGAACAACGACGCATCGTCGACTGGATCGACTCGACACGGTTCGGCTTCTCATGGCCTATCAGGCATTAAGGATGAACTGTCGTCCAATGCTGATACGAACCCCGATGCCATGGACTACGACCACCAAAATTCCAGTGGCGGTCTTGCAGGACAAGGTCTCCCGAGGTCCGTTTCAGAGTCTGTCCGCGATGACAGCGAGCCACCGGTCGCAATCCCACGACGACCAGGCGTCACCACTATCAATGGTGGTTCGGGTGGTGTCTCCACACCCGCGACGGTGTCGCCTCCCCCGATCGGTGCACAGCATGTGTCCCTGCACCACCACGATGTGAAGCAGCAGAGTCCCGATATGTCGACCAACGGCATGGTTGCCACTCAGGATGGCCAAACGACTAGCCAGGATATGACTGCGCCAGAGTTGTGCCAAGCGTTTGAACGGCAGCTTCTTGATCTAGACGACCTCGCGGCTTTCATGGGAGGGGGCGTCTAATGAGACCCTTCCAGGACAAAGCAAATGTGCCTCAACTAGCGTTGAAACATCTTGCAGAACTAATGAGGAACACGTTGCAGTTTTACTGTTTATGATGAAGAAGACGAAGAGGGGGGGGCAAGGCTGGGAGTTAATGAAAAGCGAAACGTATCACATCAGATGGGGGAAAGAGTCGACGGGGGATGAGGGGAAGCAAGCTGTGATGGAGTGTATGATTAGAATATTCAGCGAAGGGGGATGCCCAATATACCCTGGACCGGGGGCGTTGGGGGTTGGGAAATGCTTAGTTTGGTGCCCGAGGGAGGGCTACCGGTATGAAACAAGAGAAAGAAAACGTTTGCTTTCCCTCGAATGAGGGGTCTTTTCAACTTTCGTTCTTAGTCTGCTATGCGTGTTGGAGGAGATCCATCGATATGCATGAACCAAACGCCACTCGCGCCAATACCGTTCGATGGATAACAGATAGTCTAACAAGGTACGATAGTAAAGAAGAAGATCAGACAAATGGAAGTCTGATTCGTCAAGTTCTGGAAGCATCGAAAACATACCGGGTTGAGGTTCGGGTCAACTCGACTCCGTGCTAATCTGTCATGCGTGTCAAAAGACGTCGAGTTGCATGATTCGAGACGCCACTAGAACCAATACCGTTCGATTGAGAGGATGTTATTATCAAGGATCTTATACCTGAACAAGATAATCTGAGTAGTTGCTTGATTCGTTGAGGCCTGAATAGTTCTATTACTAGACCGTGTCTGTCTTACTAGACCCCTACTGGAGGAGGCGGCAAGGGAATTAGCAGAGGACGGGGTTTATGGGGTAGGAGGTTTTGTTCAAGTCGTTTTCCGACGGGACTTATGGAGTAGTAGATGGATGGAAATTTCGAGTCATGATCCGCCTTATTCGTAGTGCCAATACGGCAGGGTTTATAGCCCGAGGGATGATCTTGGCCGTAAGACCAAGTCTAAGCTACGATAGTTGGGCTTTAACAAACAGGTATCCAAGGGGAGATTTGAAAGTATCTCTACAGCAGAATACGTTGTAATCCAACTAGTGCCTTACATGCATGGGTGATGCATGGTAGGAAGCGGGACCTGACAATGCGGCTCCGATGCGGTGCATCTAGCACACCTTGGGAATCTCCATAGTCCCCTTTACCGAGGGACTCAAACCACCATGTGGTCATGAGACGAGGGTGATTTTACAGTATGACTCTTAATGGGGGCGCCTCCTAATACAAGATAGAGATATCTCATCACTAAATTCTTGGTTCTTGCTCGTGATGCGTGCACATGAGGAGGACCAGGCGAGATTTCGGCGTTCGGTGAAGAAATATGGGCTTTCGCCGCTCGCAATGCAACGATGCTCGCGGACATATGTCGGGGCTGAGAACCGCGGTGGAGTCTGTTCTAGAACTACAACGACAACACTACGGGTACCGCTCCCGCAGAAAGATGGCGCATTTTTTAGCATTAGGTTTTGGGTTTTGGGATTCGCGTGCGGGAGAAGGATGAACCGGAGGAATCTTGGGGGGCGGGGGACGGGGTCGGAGACAGGATCGGAAACGGGGTCGGAGTTGGGGTTCGAGGAGCAGCCCGGGGAGACGAGGGGAGAAGATGGGGATCGAACGAGGTCCGCGTGGAACTAGTTGGGGAAGCTGGAATATTCCGGGGAGAGGACGAATGGTGAGGGATATAAGATCATCTTCAGAGGGGGGGAAGGGATGATCCTTGGATGATGATGGATGAGATGATGCCCCATCCGTGTGACTGTGATGCGACTTGTGCTCCGGTCACCAAAGTACCTTAGGTGTGAAAGAATACGTGCATGGCACCAAGTACCGTAGCATCGTAGGAATATACTCGGGGACCCCGACGCAAGAGGCCCAGAAAGGGGAATTACGCGGGGAAGTACGAATCGAGGTACAGATGAGATCTCGTCGTGGGCCTTGGGGTGGCCTTTTGGTGGTGCCGCTTTCGACGAGCCCGTACGAGTTGAACCAGTTCACGATGTGCGTGACGTGGTGCAGCCGTGCCATGTGGCGGCTCACCGCGTGCCGCATTGCCGATATGCGTCGTGCACGAAGCCAGATGGGGCGAGGCGCGACGGGGTTTCTAGCCTTGGCGGACGAGAAACGGGCTGGGAAGTTGGAGATGGGAGATGGGATCATGGAGTAGAGGAGCCGTGCCATGGGAGTACGTATGGAGGTCTGGGGAATGGGGTGGGGAGGGATTGTCCCCGCGAAGGAAGAGGGAGGGGTAAGCTAGGGTACATGTAGCGGGGATCTTCATTTACGCGGTTTAGTGGATGCGAGAAATTGGGAATACGAGGCTAGAAGAAGAAACGGACTTGTCTTTACAGAAGATGCTGCTTCATGGATATTATGGGTGTTCATGCTGGTACTGTAGAGAGTTGAAGTCGGGAGTCGTCCAAGAGTGTGGGCATAGGGAATAACACCAGATCGGAGAATGAGATGGTGTATCACTTGGCTATCGCTTGGCAACTTGGCAACTTGGCAACGCCTTTAGGGGCGGCATGATGTCACGGCTGGTACATGTAGTGGTGGTGAACATGGTCGCCAAGAAATAATCCTTAACTAACTACGAACCCAGACCCAATATCCACGATGCTACAACATCCTACTAAAACCGTTCCCAAAACAACAGAGCAGTACGTATTCCCGACGCTACCTCAACCCATCCACGTGCGCTCTTTATTCTCATCAAAACGCTCGGCCGTTTCGCGGGGCGTCGCTGGACGACGATCGGCGAACCGAAGGATCCACGATGCCGAAAATGCTGCGGAGCCGGGCGGTTGGGAGCCAGGGTCGTGCAGCGGCGCTCCATCCTGCGCCCATGACTTGCAAAGAGGAACAAAAAAAAGATGTGCCTCTGCAGCATGTACGGTACATGCAACCTGGTAGTCTACATACATACGAATCCTGTGCAGTAATTGGGCAGACCTGGTGACATCTAGCATGGGGCATGGATGCGTGAGGGTTGGGCCTTGTTGTTGGCCTTGCGCATCCCTCCCGTTCTCGGGCATGGAGGCTTCACCCATGGCGCCATGCTTCTCCCCTTGGGGTAGTGTCTTATCACTGGCTCGTTTGACTTGCCGACTTGACTTACCGTCTTGTACATACCGGTAGTCCGCCTCGTGCTTGTCTCGACTAGTCCATAAGCTTATTTAACTGTTGGCTGGTTCCTCGTATAAGTTGGAACCTCCCGCCTTCTCCTCCATGTCCAGACTCACTGGTACTCTCACGCACTCACTCACTCCCCTCTCACCCAACCCAAACAAACACCACCAAGTTTGTGTCTGTCCCTAGAGGACAACTGGGAAACATCACCATGGGTCAACACGAATATGACTCCAGTGCGCCGCACGACCACATGACCTCGAAGCAGTACATCGCCACGCGCGTCTCCTCTCTCAAGCCGCCGATGCTGCATCTCACCAACCCCATCAAGCTGCTACGCATGCTCAGCGGCCAACAATGGGCATTTTTCGCTGTTGCTTTCATGGCGTGGGTAAGTTCACATCCCGCCGTTGCACTGTTGCATCTGAGACATGTACTGACAAGCTGTGCTAGACCTGGGATGCCTTTGACTTCTTCAGCGTTTCTCTTACCGTTACTAGTCTGAGCAAGTCGTTTGATAAATCCAAGACGGATATCACCTGGGGAATCACCCTTGTGCTCATGTTCCGATCCGTTGGCTCTATTCTCTTTGGTGTTGCCGCCGATCGCTATGGCCGAAAATGGCCCTTCATCGTCAACAATCTTTTATTCATCGTTCTTGAGTTGGTAAGTCATGTTCCCTTCTCAAGTCGTATTACTTGGCCATTCAAAATGGAGTGAATACCAATTCATTTTGGCTTCGTCCACGTCATCGACTCTACTACCAAAACCACAAGCTAACTTTCATCTCTTAGGGAACCGGCTTCTGCCAAACTTACCAACAATTCCTTGCCTGCCGAGCCCTCTTCGGCATCGCCATGGGCGGTCTTTACGGCAACGCCGCTGCAACGGCACTCGAAGATTGCCCCGAGGAGGCCCGTGGTCTCATGAGCGGTATCCTCCAACAAGGCGTAAGTTCCCGTCCATACATTTTACCCCCCTAGCATCACCACTAACACCACGTCCAGTATGCTTTTGGATATCTTCTCTGCGCCGCCTTCGCTCGCGGCCTCGTCGATACCACCCCCCACGCCTGGCGTCCGCTATTCTGGTTTGGCGCCGGGCCTCCCGTCATCTTTATCGCGTTCCGACTCTTGCTCCCCGAGACGGTCGCTTACCGCGAGCGCAAGGCTCTTCGCCAGGAGGCGAGTCACAACGCCAACAGCACCGACTCCGTCGGCAAGGTCTTCATTAAGGAGGGCAAGGTCGCGCTCAAGAAGCATTGGATACTGCTCACCTACCTCGTTCTCCTCATGGCCGGCTTCAACTTTATGAGTCACGGCAGCCAGGATTTGTACCCGACCATGCTGGAGAACCAGCTCGGCTTCAGCAAGAACCTGATCACCGTCACGCAGGTCGTTGCCAACCTTGGCGCCATGACGGGCGGTACCATTGTCGGTTTCTGCAGTCAGTCTATCGGCCGACGCCTGAGCATTATCCTGTGCTGCATCGGCGGCCTCGCGCTGCTCTACCCGTACACATTTGTCCGCACCGACGCCATCATGGCCGCCGCCTTCTTCCAGCAATTCTGCGTGCAGGGCGCTTGGGGTGTGATCCCCATCCACCTGATGGAACTATCCCCCGGCGCATTCCGAACCTTTGTCGTCGGCACATCCTACCAGCTCGGTAACCTCGTCTCATCTGCTTCCTCCACCATCGAGGCGCGTCTGGGCGAGAACTTCCCGCTGGAGAAGAACGCCGAGGGCGAGAGCCGCTACGACTATGGAAAGGTCATCTTGATCTTCATGGGCTGCGTGTACGCATACGTCATTGTATTGACGCTCGTCGGCCCCGAGCACTTGAGGCGCAAGTTTGATGTCGCGCACGATTCGGATGCTCGGGAGGTTGTCGGTGCTGAGACGCTGGAGCGTGCTGCTGGGCATCGCGAGGACGAGGATGCCGAGGGCAGGATGAGCGGTATTGAGGACGAGAAGCCTCATGTGGCGCACAATGCCTAATCATGGGCGCATGGATTGATTGAGGTGTGTCAAATTGTTCGTAAGGAAATAGGTGTTGCGAATCGTGCTATTGACGATGCTGAAGGATTATTTACCTATCTAGTACCTATTGCGAGTTCGGAAATGGTTAGAGCGCCGTATGAGCCTCCCAATCCCAAGATACATATGCTAGCTATTTAGCCCAATGATATATAACGATATTTGAAACAAGTCTAGAAGACCTCGAATTGAACACCAAATATTAAATGTTTCCGCCATTACGCTCGGTGCAATAGTCTCTGACGACGGCCTCCAAAAGAAGCATCCAAACTCCCGGTGCGGATCCGCTCCGCATGTGCCGCATGAATTACCGTAAGCGGGCCGCATTAACTCGGGGAGCGGAGCCGGAGATGTGTTTGAGCGGCCATGGTGCTGCGCTGGTAACATGGAAGTGATCAAATGCAGCGAATCTATATAATTCCAAATAAATACCGGTACGCAGCTGGGGTAGGTTCCGAGATCTCAAGTTTGACTCCATCTGTGATGGAGGTTCAGGTCGATCAGTCCGAGTCTGATATTGGACTCGCCAGCCCGGCAATGGTGTCTTGATACTCGCCCGATTTTGAGATGCTTCGAAGCAACAATTACCGTCCAATTTCCTTGAGGACCTGTTATCTACTCGTTTGTCTCAAATCCTGCTCAATCGTGGCCTTTTAACGTATCATATCCATGTGCATCTCTTAGTCACCCGCCAAGATCCATCTACAACTTAGCCTGGGTTGATGACGAGGTTGTCCGCTCAACCCCGCGATCTGGCCCCGCGTTGGCGGATGGATGGAGGAAATGAGGACCAACCTCTGCGAATCCTAACTCCCTTGAGGTAGCTTTGAAGCCACTCGGGGCCCATCTGAGATGTCCATGGCCAGTAGATTTGCCTCTTTGAGCTCTTTGAGAGAATGGTTCGCTGGAATAATGCGGGGAAACTGGGCGGTAATTACTTGATTCCACATTCCCAGCCCAAGGTGCCAGCAATCGAGTTCCACGCCCTTGCTGCCCTCCTCGGAGATATGGCGATGAATAATTTGAGTGGCCGTCATGTAGTCGAGATGGCAACGCTTTGTCGCTTTACGGCTTGGCGTCGCCTCGGAAGTGCAATGCCGGGCTCTGCGTGCAATCAACACAAGTCCACCTTTTCCTTGAGTGACTGGGGAGGCAGCTCTCGTATATATAGCCCGTCGCTGTGAGAACCTTGATGATCTGGTTTCCCTGTACCACCACCGCCACGTCTCTCGAAAGTCCTCACCACCAAACAGTCTTCTCCCCCGACTTCCGGTACCGACAACTCACAGCCACTCTCGACGCCACCTCCACCACACCACACTTCAGACAATATGACGGGCCTTTCTGGTAGCTGCATGTGCGGAGCCATTGAGTACAAGAGTACCAGTGCGTTTCTAGACGATGGCATCCTTGGTGTTGAATGAGACCTAACATTGTTTAGGTGATCCCGCTGTTACAGCACTCTGCCACTGTGTCGATTGCCAGAAGGTAGGCAGTATAGCTCTCCAAACCTAGAATCTCTTCATCTAACCCGATTCATAGTGGACTGGCGGTCCCTACACCTCAAACGCTGGTGTTCCTGAGGATTCATTCTCCATCGTCAAGGGTAGGTCCACCCGCTTTGCAACCTTCACCATACCATATCCATCCTCCACATCCCGCGCCCCCCTGTACTTGTGCAACGTAAATGAATTGCTTGAAACGAACTTGAGAACTAACAGCTCGCTCGCGCACAGGAACCCCCAAGCAGTACGACCTCAAAGGCGATTCGGGCAAGATAAACCACCACTTCTTCTGTGGCGACTGTGGCTCAAGCTTGTACACCAAGCTGGACCTGATGCCCGGCAACATTTTCATCAAGGCCGGAGGACTGGACAATGGTGGCACCAATTTAGGCAACAAGATCGCGGTTGAGTTCTATTGCAAAGACCGCGTGTCTTATCTCCAACCCGCGGAGGGTGCCAAGCAGGAGCCTGTGTTTGGTCAGTAGGTTTCGACTGACATTTCTGTGGTTATCTTGGAGTCATAGTTTTGAGCTGAAGCATGCTCATGATATATAAGAGTTGGATAATCCCACAATCTACTAGTATTATTACGAGAAACTTCGTTCTGCGCGCTCGTTTGAGCCGGTGACTTTGTGAACAATGCGTGAATATTCGATTACTTTATGTTGTTTAAAGAATGTCAGACGTCTCCAGAATTGTATCTGTAGTAGAGCTAAGCTACTAGTAGGTAGCTATTCATTTCACCACCAGCATGGAAGGTCCAGCGGCCAGTGCTGTCACAGACTTCAGCTTGACAGATAGTGAGATGTTGACAAATAAAGGATTAAGAAAACGCGAGAGGCAACTTGCTTTAAAAGAAACATGCTATCGCGACCACCACCAATGGCTAACTTTGGGGACCTGCTAAAAAGTCATTTCCTGCTAATAAAAGCGATTCTCAGAAGCTGCATGCGAGAAGAAGTGAAGCCACCACTATGATTCTCACATTTCTTACGTCGTTCTTTTCACGCTCCTTACTAGATCGTCGTATGGGTTGAGTGTATCTGTGGAGTACTCAATAATAGCTTTACGGAGCGGGTTGCAAACAGTGAATTGGGAAAAAATAATTAGAACATCTCGTCACTGTCGAAGACGAGCCTCTTTTGACGAGCAGCATTGCTATTCGCCTGATGACATGAATATATAAGATTGGCAAAAAGAATGCCCCCACACAGACTTGAACTATGGACCTTTGCATTACAAGTGCAACGCTCTACCACTGAGCTATAAGGGCATCGTTCATCACCAGATACTGAAATTTCGTTCGGATACGTGATTATGTACTTTGGTATGCCAAACGTTCCATTGAATCGATACGCATTCCCGTTCATTTATTGACATGGATATCAACGTGCTGAAATCGTCTCCGTAGAAAGATAGTAGAGCGACAAGCACTAACCAGCTAAGCGTTATTACCAAGTAAAGAAAAACAAGGCCTTGATTACCAATTTGCGCATTATTATCTCGATTCCCTTACAATCTTATGTGAAAATAGCTGTTTGCAAGCTAGCAAGATTTACGTCAGAAATGTGTTGCGTGTCGCGAACTAAGATCTTCAAAAGATACCTGTGTTTGTGATTATCTATTCAATTACACCCACAGACGACACTCGCTCCTCCATGTTTACGGTTTTAGTTGTGTAACTTGCGTTGAAAACCTTGGGCTTTGGCGTCATCGATTGGACTACCCGTTGGTGGCTTGATGTTTGGAAGTGATACAATTAATGACAGCGAATGTAAGTAGAGACTATGGCTTTAGCAACGTCCCCGCGATTGAATGGGCAATTGCGTCATTTTCATCGCGCATTTTGCGACTCAACACCAATCTTGAGCCACAGAATCACCGCATTTATTGCATATGCTACTTGAAACCCCTTCTACATACCCCTGGAATCTCTTTGTCCTCAACTGGAAAGCAAGTTTTGACAAGTAGAATACCATGGGACACAACATCGATCCCGCGGACTCAACTCCAGACCTCGGACCAACGAGCTTCACACTGCCGCCCTATCGTCGTCATATTACCACAAGTAGTCGGATTGCTGGTCTTTGGTTCGAGTTTGGCTTGACCTGGAGTTACGCGTTCAATCATGCCGAGGGGGCGCGCTGTTTCGAGTTCGCCATCGCCGCGGACGACACTTGCCCCATGGCTTACTGGGGTCTTGTATTCGCGTTGGGCCCCAACTACAATAAGCCGTGGAGTCACTTTGATAAGAATGATCTGAAGAAGACGGCTGCACGGTGTGGCAAGGCGATACAGAAAGGCCGGGAAGTTGCTGCAACAGCCCGGCCTGTCGAGCAAGCACTCCTCAGTGCCATCCAACACCGGTTTCCAAAGGCCAACGACTTGGATCCCAAACCGGCAGCATGGAATCAAGCATATGCCAAGGCTATGGAGGATGTGTATACACACTTCAAAAAGGATCTGGATGTGGCGGCGTTATATGCTGATGCTCTCATGAACCTCACCCCCTGGGCCCTCTGGGATCTGAGGACAGGCAAGCCGGCGCCTGGATCTCGAGTCCTAGAAACAAAGGAAGTTATCGAGACTGCCCTAGCCCAGAAAGGCGGCTACAAACACCCAGGGCTTCTACACATGTACATCCATCTGATGGAGATGTCATCTGAGCCCGAACGAGCACTCCCTGCTGCTGAGAACCTGCGTCGATTAGCAGCAGACGCCGGCCATCTAGCACACATGCCGTCGCACTTGGATATATTGATCGGTGACTATCGCCGTGCCATTGCAGCTAACTCTAAGGCTATCTTCGCCGACGACAAGTATGTCTCCCTCAGGGGAGGAGGCGGCTTCTACACGATATATCGCATGCACAACTATCACTCCCTTATTTACGCGGCGATGTTTGCGGGACAGTTCAAAGTTTCTTTGGATGCTGTGGCAGAGATGGAGGCGGCTCTTCCCGAGGTACACCTTCGTGTTCAGTCTCCGCCCATGGCAGATTGGATGGAGACGTTTTACTCGGTCCGGCCGCATGTCTTGGTGCGATTTGGGCAGTGGCAGGATATCCTTGCTCTTCGCCTTCCCAAAGACGAAAAACTATACTGCGTGACAACAGCAACGATCCATTATGCCAAGGGCGTGGCGTTGTCCGCTATAGGAAACGTGGCAGAAGCAGAGAAAGAACGGGAACTCTTTCTCAAAGCCAAGGCACGGGTCCCCATAACGCGGATCCAATATCCAAATAAGTGTCTCGACGTCCTTGCCGTCGGCGAAGCGATGCTTGACGGAGAGGTCGAGTACCGCCGCGGAAACATCGAACTTGCATTCTCCCACCTGCGCAAGTCCATCGAGCTCGATGACGCCCTCATCTACGCCGAGCCTTGGGCGTGGATGCAGCCGGCGCGCCACGCTTATGCTGCGCTGTTGATGGAGCAAGGCCGGATTGACGAAGCGGCGGACGTATACCGTACGGACTTGGGGTTGAACGACAGTTTGTTTCGCGCTCGTCACCATCCAAACAACGTTTGGGCGCTGCATGGGTATCATGAATGCGCGGTGAAGCTAGGGCTGGATGGAGAGGCTAGGATTATCCAGCAGCAGTTGAAGACGGCTATGGCATTTGTCGATGTTCCGGTTGCATCGTCTTGTTACTGTCGGCGTGATAGGGAGAAGATTATTGCGCCGCAGTGCTGTGAAGAGAAGAAGGAATTATGAGGTAACTCATCATGCTGGCAAAGATAAAGCTCGTAGACTCTGGGCATTAGGGGATTCTAAAGCCTATAAAGATCCTAGATTAGAATCCACAAACTAACTTCAATGAATCCATCAAGTACCACATAATCCGTATTTATAGTCTTCAAACTTAAACCTGATATAGAGGTTTTAGAGGGCGATGTGGTAATATGAGACTTCTGGCGTACTCTATTCCCCGATTCCCTGTTAATCAGTCTCACTTGAACCCCAAAACGATGTATATCCTTTTGTTCCACGCCCATGTTCCCAACAAGAGGCACACCGGAACTCCCAACAACATCACTCCTCTTCCACCTTGAACTTTCTTCCACCTTGAACTCTCTTCCACCTTAAACTCCCCCCATCCTGGCTGTTCGACCGCACCGCCGAGCCGTCCGGGGGTGGCGTTGGGGCAAAGACGGCGGACCGTCAGCTTGCTTTTATGATGATGCTACAATCGTCGAGGTTGGTAGAGGCCGTCTTGGAAGTTAGAACCGTGGATGACAAGGCTTGAGTTTGTTCGGGCAAGGGACTGGAGACTGCCGGCAAAGGAAAGGATCTCGTGTCCTACTCCTGGAAAATCAGATGGACTCTTTGACTATTTCGGACCTTCGGTCTTTAGTAGTAGTATTACATGAGCACGCCAGATTTCCCCCATTTTCCTTCATTAGCAACTTCCATCTCCTACCGAACGATCCCGCCAAGGCTACCACGTCCCCTCCAACAGATGTTTCCCCATAACGTTTTGCTGCCAACAGATTGTTTGCTCAGGCGATGGAAGCCATACTATGCCTCAGTCTCGCACTGGCAGACAGCAATGAGATTTGAAGCAGCGCCAGACGTAACAACACATTGCGACTCCTCTCCAGCCGAACATGTCAGCCAAGTACAAGATCCAGGCTCATCTATTTTACAAGTACTGCCTGGAACCGTTGTCTCGCTTGGCGACTCGCTCGTGGAAGTCGGCGCATCGAGGCAAGCAGAACCAGGAATGCCGCCACCGAGTTCGCTGAAGCCGGTACAAACCTCGATCTGGCCGATGGCGTTTGTGATGGTTTGGGGAAAGCTTGCGGCTGTTGCTGTAGTGTGGAAGATCTCCATGCCGGATGGACCAGGAGAAGTCAATGGACACAGATCATCCGCCCCAGAGTCGACCGAGTACTCCTTGCCGTCATTGCACTCGCAGTACTCGACACCCTCATCCGGACTGGCGTAATAGTAGCAGTACGGCGACATACTTGTCGTTAGAGGTGAGCTTGAGCTTGTAGTTGCTTCGGCGGTGTCGCTGGATGAGAAAGCTGTCGTGTCGGAACCGGTGAAAGTCGACGAAGCTTCGACATAAGAAGTCGTTGCTGAGCCAGATACTTCGATCTCGGAGGAAGTTCCAGTCTCGGCGGTTCCACCAGTTCCCGTGGAGGTTTCGGTCCCTGAGGAAAATCCAGTCGTAGTCGGGAAGTCAGACTCGGAAGTGCTTGGAAGCTCAGTCGATGAAAATTCCGTTTCCGAAGAGGATGAGTCCGCGGTTGAAGAAGATCCAGAATATTCCGACGTCGAAGGTAGCTCACACGATCCACCAAGCTCAGTGTCTCCATCTTGGCGAGTGCTCAATTCCGTCCAGTCCCACAGAAAAGGGGCAGCTACATAGACTGCCTCCGTTTTCAGATAGTCATACTTCTTTCTGAAGTCTTTTACGTAGTTGCGTTGCGAGTCTGGCGACTGATCAGTTAGCATTGCGTCGACTGTGTTGATGTCCCTCAATAAACTGGGAAGCACATTCACCGATGCAGCCAGTGACACTGCATTGATAGACTGAACCGTAGTACCCGAAAATCGGTTGTTCATGTAGCTTTGGTAGCGGTCTGCGAACGACCATTTGCCGCTGCTGATCGCGTCTTTGCACTGCAGGTCCTTGTCCATATTTTTACTATGCCCTGTTAGCATGAGAGATGCTGTTTGCCTTCCTCGAGAACGGCAGACACAAAACAGTGTACTCACTACCCTAGCCATATACGTCGATTCGTTCGTTTCATAGCATCAACGATTGCTTGCTGACTGCAGGCAGACGCGCCTATAACTAGACGCTCGAGGAATCCAAGTTTATTCCTGATCATTCTCTGGGCTGTATCCCAGCCCATCCCACTGCGAATCTCTTCATCTTGATTCGAGTAGTACTTTGCTGAGCTTCTGATATCGATTGGGCCAGTGAATAAACCCTATAGAGTGTTAGTTTTGCAGCGTAAATCGTGGGAACTCGCGACAGCGTCGTTGTCCGGGTTGCTACTAAGCGGCGCCTGTTGAGCCACGAACTTAGCGTACCTTTGCCAGACTGTTGGTGTATTCATCCATCCCAATAAGGTCATCGAGGAAATGAGTTTGGTTCGGAATCAACGAGAGAATAGGCTGGAGCCTGTTTTTGACGCTTCCCTCCTGATATCTGTTATATGTGAAGAGGTTCAAATCGTCGCAGTTGATTTGCAGCTGGACCCCAGTTGCATCTTCCAACGGTGGTGCGTTCTCTGAAAGGATACTCTCAAAAAAGTCTGTAAACCACTTCTTCTCATACGCGTGATCAGTGGTCGCTTGCTGTGGGGTATTGAGTTTTCCCCCCTCCGATCCTTGATGATATTCCGCATACTCAACCCGGCTTATTGACAGACAGTGTTGGTCTTTGATCCACCATCGAGAGATTGTCTGTTGTTGGAGGCTCAATGTCCCGGCTTTGTCTCTGGCAAAGAGATCAATCCCAGAAATATAAATCGGTGGTTTGATTGGCGCCTTCAGCTTGCAGTAACCTTGCAGACCAATCTTCGAGTAAGCGGTGGTCTTCTTTTTGCGTCTTTCCAAATAGTTGATTCCCTTCCCTGCTCCACTACTGCGAAAGACAACCCTTCCAGCGATGCTTCGCTCGTCAACTGTATCATCTGCTGCGTCGCTTGATCCATAGTATGATCCAGCCACGCATTGAGCGCAAGTTCCGCCACCACCTGTAGCACTGCAGGCTTCAGCTGCGGTAGTCGAAGTCACACCAGTGACACTACAGCCGGTTTGAGTGTTGTAGCAGGAGGTGTCGCAATCAGCTGTCGTTTCCGAGGCATCAAGGTTGGTGTAGCTAGTGCAGGCAACGATGCAGTCGCTGGCAGTGATGTCTTCCGTGCAAGAACTAGCGGCTGTCGTTGATAGAGAGTGCGAGCTGCTTTGAGGTTCGCTCGTTGGCTTCTGGTCATCGTCCTGGCCCTCTTCTGACCGAGGTGATGATTTGCAATTGTCTGCAAACGGTATCGGGATGCAAGAGAAGGAGACTTTGGGAATTGATGGGAATTTGGGAAAAGAGAACACAGTGTTTGGAACGGGGGGAACCCCGAATATGACGATTCCCGAGCCACGTCCTCCGCATCCTTTACAGCCCACAAGGACCGGTACCACGGTGGGCGTTGTAGTGCCCGGCGAAGTCGTGGTGACCCATGTGTTTCTGGTCCATTCAGTGTGTCCAGTAACAGTCGTGGGGAGGAAGCCAACTGGCAAGTCTGTTAAAGTAGACGTAATGGTTGGTACTTCTTGGGTACTGGAGGTCGTCAAGGTCGATGCCTCCGTTGCAGAGTCAGTCTCTGATACAAGATGCAAGGTTGAGGTCGGGAACGTGATCAATGGAGAGAGGCAATGTTTCGACGAAGGACGCGGCCAGGTCCAGTTGCCACCAAATGGCGTATGTGTAGAGAGAATATCAACCAAAGGTGTAGTTTCAGTCGAGTCTTCTCCAGAAGCCGGTTCAGCAAGGGCTAGACTCCAAAAAAGAAGAGCAAAAGGATAAAGCATATTGATCTGTAACATTGCGGAAAGAACGGTGAGATCGCAGCTTAAAGATATCGAGTGTTACGACAGTGTCAATGGGCTCAGGATGCCTTTGGAATTGTCAAGCTATCTCCAGCTCCAGCAGATCATCTTCCTAAGTACATCTCGGGCGATGCTCAACATCAACTCTTGTCGGAGAAAAGCGGCCATGACTAGCAAGCTCCCCATTCCATGCGCCCACATTCGTGATCCTTTTCAAATGCACCGCATGGTTTTCTGTTGGCTCGTTTCTACCAACCCAGCTAAACGGTTGCAGTACGCAGAGCTCCCTGAGTTCATGGCTCATGAAGGCTCCGTGAGTGACTGAAGCGCGCCGGACCAGCAGAAAGGCGAAGGATGGAAAGGAGCGGCGTCGAGTCATTGTCGAAGCTGAGACATAGTAATCACCTACACAGGAGGATGAAGCCCCTGCGTAATATGCCTTGTGGATTTACAAGCATCGAAGCTGTTGCATAACTACTACACGGGCAACTCAACCGCCGTCCTTGCCGGTTCATCAGGCGTTTCCCGCATGTCAGTGGATATGATTCTATCCGTTATCTTCTGTACTGTTTCGAACAGTGCATGGAAGATTTTCATGATGTAGACTTGCAGCAGACCAGGATTTTAAATGTTTGTAGGATGCGCGCGCAGCGGACCCGTTCAGAAGTGTTGTTGGTCCGTCGACATATGCGGTCGTTACGGCTATAAAAGTCTTTGAGCATCCGACACAGGAGACTTGGGCCGGAGACATGAAACTCGAAGCCCCGGTTTAAAACGCAGGGACACAACATATGTATGTCCTAGGATTCATGTTGTTTTCTTGACCCCAAGTGATTACCTTTGCATGTCCATCAACATGCACTCAACTAATTGGGTAGTAGGCAGGTCTCCTGGCTCCATCAAGTACCAACGAAGCAACCCACTCCATAGCGTATCGAACGCCCAGGGACGGAATTACGAGGGAGCTTGCATGAGTCATATGTTCAAGTATACACGTGCAGCAGCACTTTGCAATCCTATCGATTGTCATCTCCTCCAGTTGACGTCGAGCACCGTTTCCCTCCCGCTGAGCCGGCAACGCACCATGTACTTTTTTGGTAGAGGGCGCTCGTTCTGTGCCATTTGTGCCATTGAAATCGAGCCAGGCCATGGGACTCTCGACTTGGTAGATGATGACGATGAACTTGTAGTCGGACCGATCTGCTGGGACGAAGACCTCTGGAGATATACGGCTTCTTTACTCAACGCACCTACCGAGGGCAGCGCACTTAGCTGTGACACACTTTATCGTCAACTGGCCTTTGCTGATGAACAAGGGCGCTTTCTGGTACACCCTTATGATTATTCTCCCGACGGTGACTCGTGGATTCAAACTGGGGGAGAGGATCCGCCAATATACCATATACCAGTTCACGCTCGATGCATGGACATTGCTCTTCGCTTCATGAAAACCTCACCAACCGGCCACGTCAAGACATTCAAGGACCTTTGGCGGGTCCTGGAATTTCGGGCCTGGGAAACATTCACGCCATATCACGACCATGGAGAAACGCCAGACCCTGTACAAGAGTACATAGACAAGAGCCGCGGGTTGGGAATTGAAGGATATCATATTCCCGACGCTTACATGTACGTGGCTGCAGACAACAGTAGCGGCAACAACTGGGTATGTCAGGGTGCAAATTCACCGCGATCTCGTTGCTGTCCCTTACGTACGAGGCTATGGCTGGATTTTCACTAACCATGTTGTAGTTCGAACAAGACCCCGACTTTATTCCCGGGCTGACAGACAAACTCCTCTCGAATCTGGAACTTTGCAAGCCCACTAGTACCGTCTTAAATCTGACAATTCCTGACGACCCAACTTTGGCTCGACGGTTCAACGATCTGCCGCCTGAACTGCGAACCCAAGTCATCGAGTACATGTCTTTCGACCCTCTAGATATTCAATGCACCTATCTACTTTCGCCATCCGTTTGGCGAACAAAGTTCATGCAGATTCCTTTCCTATGGGACCTAGACCAGTCCCTTGTTATGGAAAAGCAAAGGTCCATATCAAAAGAGAGTGCATTACAAGGCTATGAGTGGGATTGGGAAAAACTTACCCGGCAGCTGATAGCCCGGGTTAAGCCACTACCAAGGGTTCCGGGTCTTAACCTGGATGAGTTCGAAAGGGACCCGTATCTACAAGTTGGACTGAGTGCGCCCCACGGGCTTCACAACCGACGGCGCATTTGGCAGATTCTGAAGGACATGCACATGAGTCTACAGAGGCAAGAGGAAATTGCTAGCACGATAGGGCAAAGGCTACCACAATGGTCCACAACTCTGTTGTTGAGAACACCCTGCTCTTATAGTTTCTACTACAGATATTGCCGCTAGAAACCATTCGGTTTCATGAACTCTATTCGTATATCCTACAGTTATTACCAGCTTCCTGTGATCAGTACAGTAACCCTACGCGCGAAATTTAGGAATTAGCTAGTAACGACAGTGGCTTGATGTGCCAAGTTAACTTAGACACATACCCCAAAGAGACTTGTTAACGTCGATATTTCGTGATTGTAGAAACCACCAGCCACTGAAGCCACGAAGCCAAGAAGCCACGAAGCCTCGGATGAGCCGATCTGGAGTCAACCCACGCTAAGCTCGTTTTGGGGAGCTTGAAGTTCCTCAGCCACAGTTGAGTGCACAGGCAGGCGCCCTCTCAGGCCTCACTTGCCGATTACCCGCCTTTCCCGCATGTAACTGTGTGAGATCATCAGGGTCTCCCGTGGCGTACGCCCAGGCGCAGTGACTGCGCCGCCACATGACGTGAAGGTGAGCGTGTCAGCTGAGGCGCACAGCTCTTGATGCTGAGGCTTAATAAAGAGGGTGCGCGAACCTCGATCCTTCGCTTTCCCCTCCCATTGACCTACTTCATCTATCAAAACGCCCAGCTTCTACCATCGTATCGTCGCTTCACGAGTCTCGATCCATCTCCAGCCGCGCGCCATCTTCCATTCAACGTATCGCCGCAGCCACAGACTCTCCGTTGCCATGTCAGCCAACGATTACTACGGCGGGGGCGGGGGCCAGCAGCAGCAGCAGGGCTACGGCCAAGGTTCTGGTCAACAGGGCTACAGCTCTGGCCAAAGCTACGGACAGCAAGGCTACGGACAGCAGCAGGGCTACCCTCAACAGGTTCGTTAATCGCACAATCCGTTGCATCCGCGAATGCTTGTAGATCGATATCTAACTTGATTTCCCCGCAGCAACAATACCCCCAACAATCCCACTCTCCCTACGACCAGGGCCAGGGATACAGCGCACCTCCCCAGGGCCAAGGATACGGCTCGGGTCCTCCTCAACAGCCCAGCTACGCTTCACACTCTCCCCAGCCCCAGGGTAGCTACGGCCAGCAGCCAAGCTACGCCTACCACTCTCCCGCCGGCCAGCAGGGCTACTCAGCTCCTCCCGGCCAGGGCTACGATCAGAGCTACGACACTCGAGGAGCTTCGGGCTATCCTACCCAACATCAAGGCGCACAATACAGTGGAGGACAGCCTCCTTATCAGGGCGGTGCCCCGGGTCAATACGGCGGTGCGCCCGGCGGACCCGGTGGTCCCGGAGGTCCGGGCGGCCCTGACGGTGATCGTGGCCTAGGCGCTACTCTCGTGGGTGGTGGAGCCGCGGCGTGGGCTGCGCATACTGCCGGAGGTGGCTTGCTGGGAAGTCTTGGCGCGGCTGCTGCCGGTGCCATTGGAGCCAATGTGCTGGAGAACAAGTTCAAGAAGTAAGTTTTTCCATATTTGATGATGAGATGATTCGCATACTAATATGTTGCAGGAACAAGAAGCACAAGAAGGAGAAGAAGCACAAGAGCAGAGGCATGGGTGGGCACAGCAGTAGCTCAAGCAGCGACTCCGATTAAGTGCTCGTGATAACGCAAATGGCGTCCTGGGTTGATTTTTAGTTTATGACGTACGAATAAATGTCGTTTGTCCTGGGTTGAGGCTTTGTTTAGATACTATCTGCGAATTTATGTTGATGCTTCCTTCGCCACTTTCAGATTGTCCTCAACAGCATGACACCTCTTCAGCCCTTAACACTTGTCGGTCTCCCAGCAAGACACTTGGAAGACGCGCGGGTCGTGTAGCTGTCGATATAATTGTGCTGCTCTAGGCATTCAACTCGACAGCCGATTTTTCGCTCTTCTTCGTTCCGCTACGATGCGAACTCCAGGCAGCTTCAAAGACTATCTGTTATAATCGACCCTGTGAAGCTCAGCCAACCCCGAGTAATGCACAAGGACTACCAAGAGCACGGAGAGATTGGGGACAAGGGTGCTCTGGACAATTGCCAGGTTTCCCCAGACTTGCACGGACACGCCAAGGACTTCGTCATAGTGACATGTACGGTCATGCGAACTAACGACAGATCCCAGTCACAGGGCTGAAGTTGGACTTGTCGTTTTATGCTTGTTTGCGAGCTGCTTATGGAGTGAGACATGGGTACTGCCTAGGTAGGTGTTTCGGTTGGTTGGCACAACAAATGACCTGCCGTGGAATGTGATTTTTTGTGCGTTCGAGAAAGTCTTTTTTGGCTTGAGGTTCTCTGGCGGTAACTTGGAGCTCGGGAAACTACAGTTCAAACTCACGGGAGAGTGCACGATCTACAATTGCTCTTGTCCTGAGGAAGCTGAGCCAATTGAACGAATTGATTGATTAGCCCTTGAATCTGAAACCGAAGGAAGTTATAGCGACTGTGACCTTGGCCTTCCTTGGCTGCCTTCGTACCCATGTCCTCTTCCTAGGATCCGAAAAAACCCCCCGATCTCCCCCAACATTCAAGTAGATGCTCCCCGAAGAATGCTCCGCACGAGAGTTTGGAGCTCGGCGTGATTAGTTGCGGTGTAGATTACCTCTTCCTTTTCTGACCACATTGAGCAATGCTCTGAGTTGAGGTCCGGCCCGGCATCCTGAGCTCTCGCAAGCCCTTGTTAATTTCCACGGATATAGCCAAATTGACTGAGGCCCGAAGATAAGATAATTGTTGCTTTAAGGGGCAACTGACGAGATTGCACAGGCGCTGTTCTTGATGCTGAATTTTTGTAACTTCACGTAGGGACCGCTTAAACGAGTCCAAGGGTCCGGCGTAAAGTTCTGTCCCAAATGGCCACAGTTCATACTTTCTCAAGATGGCGAAGTAATCAGCGACTCTCGCCAAGGGTGTACACTCCGAATCTCGGAAATGGGATTTTTGCAATGCGCCCTCAACTTCTCCGATGACCCTTTGGACGATGCGGAAGCTTTGTGCCCGCAGATAATCAAACTTTTCTGGGAAAATAAGTTAGTTTGCGTGGTTCGATATTGATGCAGGCACTGTACCAGATATAGTCTGCGGAAGGGCACTTAAGATTGGATCCTTAGGCCAAGCGGCAGCAAAGCTGTTCGAAACAGATAGCACGACGTTTTCAGAAAAGAAGACAAACATCGCCTTATCTTTGGTGAAGTACGAGGCCGCCATTAGGTTGCAGTTGTCTCGGATATTCCGAGACTTGAAGTAAGACCGGTACTCCGTATACCAGACAAGAAACCAAGAGTAAAGCGCTTCGACGCAACCATATTTGTCGCTTTGGAAAGCCACTCGAGCTATCATTCTGGGTTTCAAGGATCGATGTTCCTTGGAAACCTTGTGGTGTAGACAAGCCAGGATGATGTGCATGGCATCCGGGTCATCGTCCTTGAGGTCTATGTCTGGACAAGGCTCCTGGCGGAGTCGACGGCCTTCCTTGAAGTTGGGGCCTAGAAGGACAGCGAAGTATTCGGAAGCACCACTGAGAACGTCGGAAGAAACGATGAATCTCTTCTTTGTCTCGTTGTCGGAGCCGTGAACGACAAGTGCAACGTCGCCGTTTTGGTGGAAGCGGACCGTCTCGTAGGCTTGCGGCGTTGGGGCCAAGGCCATGGCGCTGGTATCTGTAGCCATGATGGTTGGTGCGAGAATAAAGATCGAAGAGCCTTTTAGCTCAGAGAGGAGTTGAGAGGAGCTTTCTTCGCTTTGTGGGATAGAATTGCTCAAGTGTGAGGAGAGTGAATCACGAACGAGAAAGCCTCCAGCCCGCTCCTCTTTTCCACCTCACCTCCGCCTCCCCAACCAATCTAGAGCAGGCAGTCGTTTGAAAAGCTTTTGGACTACAGTCTTACGTCATTTGCATGGCTGGCTGCTGTCAAATATCTGTAAATGCGGTGGGCACCGCTGTGAGCTTTAAGTTGCCAGCTGTCACCCGTTTGTAGTTTTCACCTGTACACCATTTCTTCATGAACAAAGCGTGTCGAGACACAACACTACGCATACGGCTTACTCGCTACACGCAATCTAGGAAGCTCCAGCTGCAGAGAAACGAGCTGGATAGAAGACTCAACGAGCACTGTCACGGTAACCAGACTGTTGGCTTCTTGACCCCTTTCTTGCGCTAACGCTATCGCCAAAGATTCAGCTACCCAGCTACGATGGCCGAGTCACAGCTCACATCCGACGGCCTCAATGGCCTCTGTTCCCAAGAACAGCTCCAACTGTTGAACGCCATTGACTCCCTCCGGTCTGAGGGAATCAGTGACTACATATCACTTCCCCAGATAATTGTCTGCGGAGACCAGTCGTCTGGCAAGAGTTCTGTCCTTGAAGCCATCTCGGGAGTGGCGTTCCCTGTCCAAAGCAACCTTTGCACGCGGTTCCCGACCGAATTGGTTCTCAGAAAGGCACTTGTCAGCGGCGTCAACGTCTCGATTGTACCTCATCAGTCTCGAAAGCCGGAAGAACGCGAGTCATTGGGGAAATTCAACGAACGCCTGGAGAACTTCGATGAAATGCCTGACTTGATTGAGCGGGCGAAGATCGCAATGGGCATAATGACCCAAGGAAAAGCTTTCTCGAATGACCTTTTGCGAGTCGAAATCAGCGGCCCTGAACGACCTCACCTGACCATTGTCGACCTCCCTGGCTTGATTCACTCCGAGACCAAACAACAGTCTGCCTCCGAAGTTGAGCTGGTTCAGGAAGTTGTGCAAGGCTACATGACCGAGCCTCGAAGCATCATCCTTGCCGTCGTTTCAGCCAAGAACGACTATGCCAACCAGGTTGTGCTCAAGCTCGCCAAAAAGGCTGATCCCAAGGGCAATCGCACACTCGGGGTCATCACGAAGCCGGACACTTTACTCCCCGGATCAGGAAGCGAACAAGGCTATATCGCCCTAGCGAATAACGAAGATGTGGAGTTTCGTCTTGGTTGGCACGTTGTCAAGAATCTTGATTCGGAAGCCGGCAAACACACTCTTGATCAACGCGATGAAGTTGAGGCCGATTTCTTTTCTCGTGGCGCGTGGGCCAGTCTTCAGAGCTCGCACTTGGGAATCCAGAGTCTTAGGGTCAAACTGAGCATCCTACTGCCTCGTCAGATACTGAACGAGCTCCCGAACTTCATGGCCGAAATCAATGTTAAGCTGACAGCATGCGAAGAGAAACTTGCTAAGCTGGGACCCCCTCGAAGCACTCTCGTTCAACAGAGAAGCTACCTTCTTGACATCAGCTTGTCTGTGCAGACCCTTGTCAAAGATGCTGTCGATGGCACCTACAGCGATCTTTTCTTTGGCGACGCCATGAAGACACTTGGTTTCGAGAAACGCATTCGTGCTGTCATTCAGACTCTCAACTGCGACTTTGCAGAGCAGCTTAGCCGGCACGGGAAGAGGCTCACCATTGTAGCGGAACGCACAGATCCTGAAACCCCTGAAGAAGAGGAAGAAGAAGAGGAAAGAGAAGTAGCAGGGCATGAAACCAACAACACTGACAAGTTCACTGTAACACGGCAAGAGTTTATCGGCAATATTGCCAAACTACTGGAACGAAGTCGTGGTCGGGAATTGCAGGGAACTTTCAACCCTATGATCGTCGAAACCTTATTCAGAGAGCAGGCACTTCCATGGGAAACGATCATCCAGACACACGTTCAAAAGGCTTGGGAATCTGCTGAAAAGTTCCTCAAACATGTCATCCTTCACGTTACTGATGAGTTTACCTATGATGCTATATTGGAGGTCATTGTAACCCCAAAGCTCGATGCCGTTCTGGAGGCGTTGAAGAAAAGGGCTAAAACACTTCTAAGCCCCCACGAGGTAGGCCATCCGATCACATACAACCACTACTTTACAGAGACCCTACAGCGAATTCGCCAGGAGAGGCAAAAGACCCACATCAGCGCAGCACTCCGGAGCTTTTTTGGGGTCCCCGAACTCAGACCTCACAGTTCGACCAGAAGTTTTGATTTAGCGATTCTCGCTGAGAAGATACTGAAACAGAGCGAGCCGGACATGAGCCTCTTCGCAGCCTCGGAGGCTTTGGACTGTTTGGAAGCATACTACAAGGTAAATTTTCTCCTCAACAGACTCCCACCTCGGTGTCTGAGCCAAGCTCTGACAGTTTCATAATCTAGGTTGCACTGAAGCGTTGCATTGACGACATCGCTGTGGAAGTCATCGAGGAGGGTTTGATGAAAAAGTTGACCAAGATTCTCGACCCTCGTGAAATCGCAGGGATGCCCGATTGTGTCGTAAGCCAAGTCGCTGGCGAAACGGAGGAGAGCCAGTCGACACGTGAGCGACTTGAGATGCAACGAAACATTCTCAAGAAGGGAGTTGAGACTTGTAAAGGCTTTGTTGGCTCACCATTTCTGAGCAAAACCGAATAATGACGTGCCATTCGTTCTCGACTTTGGTTGCTGCCGACCTGATTCCGCGGGCTGAAGCAACGGATGGGAATCATATTCAGGGCAATCGCTCCCTCGATGAGTGTATTCGCAACGGTGGGAGAAGACGTCTAGGAGAATAGAAGAGATTTGCTTTGATCTTGGTTGCGCAATAATTGCGAGGGTTCGATAAATCAAGTTGTATGATGTGCTACTCTAATCTCAATTTGAGCTGCAAATAATTCAAGTGACGATGAACTTCGTGACAGTAAGACTACGAGCCAAACGGGTACCGGAACCCCAACTGCTTGTTAGTTAAGTCAGAGAATAGGACGTGCAATAAATACACGACGTTTCTCAAAATGCGAATAACTATCATTGGAGAGAGGTAACCAGAAAGTCTCGGTGTTCGATCGCGTTTAACATTGAAGACTAATCTCATCTATGTAAACGTGAACAAGTTCACGGTGAAAATCGCATGACTTTGTTGAGGAATCCAGCTAACAAAACCGCCGGCCGAAAGTTGGTCTAAGCTCGATTAAATTATTTGGAAATGAAGATGAATCTAGGCTAACCAGGGTCTTAGCGTCTAACTAGGCGACACAGCACTCCATATATCAACATATCGCCACATCACCTGTCTTCTTCACACCATCAACATATTCCTTCTTCCGTCAATCCTTAGCACACACACTCAAACCGACATCATTTCGTCACGTCGGAAACCATGACTAGACTACTTGAACTCCCAGCGGAGATTCTCTCGGCCATTTGCCGCGAGCTTTGTCCACATTGCGTGTCCAAGGGGTCTCCGCTGGAAAACTTCATGAACACAGACCTGAACGCAGCCAGAGACTGTCTCGCTAGCCTCTCTCACTTATCAAGGACCTGCAAGACACTTCGTGTCCACTCTCAGCCTGTTTTATACCACTGCCCGCTCTCGTGCGCAAGCGGACTTGCCTCCCTTGTCCGCACCCTTGCCGAGCACCCTGAACTGGGCCAGCAAGTGGTAGAACTCTATCTTGGGGGCTTGTATTTCCCGAGTATCAGTGGCACGATTCCACCAGACGACATTGCTATTTGCAACAATCTCATGGCAACGCATACTCATGACGCGGACGGAGAGCCGATCATAGTCTCGCAACGTTGGCCTTTACAGGATCGACCAGCTACAGCGCCGGAAGATGCTACAGCCCCAGAAGAGGGAGAAATATTCGAATACGCGCAGGAATACGCTTTGGCCGCCTTGATTCTGACGCAGACACCCAACCTCGAGCGTCTCCGCGTCGAAACATACTATAACTCCACATTTCCCTTTTGTCAACGCGGCTCACTACCTCGTCTCACCGAGTTGAGACTGCAACACGGAGACACGGAAATGGGCGTTAGTATAGACACCGTTAGAGGTATCTTACTTGCTGCCCCGGCACTGGAATCCTTCAGCGGACACATGATCAGAGGGGTGTCGGAGAGCGTATCACACGACAACATAAGGAAGGTGGATTTGAATTACAGTGCCATGGACTCTGAAGACTTTGCGAATTTGATGAGAGGCTTCAGGAAGTTGGAGACTTTCTCGTATTACTCTGGGGGGTCCATCGTGTCGGATGAAGGAGAAGCAACACCGCAAGAGATCTCCCAAGCGGTGCTCATCAGACGAAAGACACTTCGGCATCTTTGCATAGACTATACCGAGGCATTTTTTCCCGACGGGTTAGACGAAGGGGATGAAATGGCCCCTCTGAAGGATATGGAGGTTCTCGAAACACTGGACGTGGATGGCAACTGCATCTATGTTGAAACAGAGGACGAGACAACCACGGATGGAAGTTTGCTCATAGAGTTTCTCCCGGCATCGCTCCAGAAGCTCACAATTCGCATGCCACACGATCATATCTTCGCCGACATCCTCAATTTGGGAAAGGCTGCCCCTGAGAAGTTCCCTAAGCTCAAGGAGGTCTGCATTACCGGCCTCGATAGCGACACGCAGGGTGCCCTGAAGACGATTCTTGAGGTGGGAGGAATTAAGGCATCTTTCAAAAAAGACCATGGGAATTGATCTAAGGACTCTGACTTGGACCACCGGACGTCTTTACGATGGTCCCCCATATCCTGAGACAAATACCGTGTGAGGATGGATCTCCTGCGCAAACAGAGATATGGAGTTACACAGACAACGCAACGATTTTGTAGAAATATGGTTTAAATTGCTGTAATAAAGTACAATACAGATGAAGCATGGCGTTCAGGTGAATTTGCTACCAGCGTTCAGCTTGCTATAGTAGCCAGGAGACTCTTGGCTACCAGGTCACAGACTTGCTGTACATTGAAGAAAAGTTGGAAGATCCAGCATGGCTTCGTAATGCCCTAAGTTCCCTCATATCCAATAGCCCGAGGAGCCTGTACAAAGTCGATATACGTGTGTATCCCAATGGTAGCGTCCGGCTTTCCAGTCACCCCGGGATCGGCTCCGAAGACGTTCAATGGAAAGCCAAGATCGAACGGCTTGATGCTCTCCAGGTACTCAATCTGCTCTTTTGACAACCGCAGCTCCACGCCAGCAATGTTGTCCTTCAGGTGCTCGACTTTACGTCCACCGACAAGAGGGAATACATAGGGCGCCTTGCTCATCACATAAGCTAGGGCCACCGCAGTAAGTGATTCGGTCCCGAGCTCCTTGACAACCTTTTCTAGAGCCACGCTCATCTTGGCCTCGTCTTCAGACTGGCCTGACCCAAAGAGATCGCGGAGGCCCTCACCCTGCTTGGCTCTCTCCTCGAGAGCCTTCTTGGTTTGGAATTTGCCGCCACCGAGTGCATCCCATGGAGCAATCGCCATGCCGAATCGGCGGGCCATGGGAATGATTTCCCGCTCCATGTCACGAAGGAGGATGTTCCAGCGACCTTGGTAAATGACGAACGGCGTCTTGCCGTGGGCAGCGGCATAGGTGTTTGCAGCGCTGACGATCCATGCCGGGGTGCCTGAAATTCCGAGATAGAGCACTTTGCCCTGTTGCACGACGGCGTGGAGGCTGTCCATCACTTCCTCGATTGAAGTAGTGTTATCCCACCAGTGAACATAAAGAATATCAATCCAGTCTGTCTGGAGCTTCTTCAGAGAATCTCGCAGGCTTGTATGAAGGCTTCGCTTGCTGTTTCCACCGGAGTTGGGCGTCTTGTTTCTGCCCTTCTTGAAGGCGCTGTAGTCGGAGGTATACTTGGTGGCGATGACCATTTGATCTCGGTTGCCACGCTCTGCCATCCATTCTCCGAGCCAGATCTCAGACTCCTCGTACTGATACCAATTTGCCGTGTCAATGAAGTTGCCGCCGGCGTCAAAATATGCGTCGAGAAGCTTGAAGGATTGCTCCTTGTCCATGCTGCCCAGGAATGCAGACCACGCTTCGCCGACGGACATGGCGCCGAACTGCAGGGGCGATACTCGCAGGCCACATGTTGGTGAGAGGACGCGGTAACGTGCCAAAGGAGACACGGGTTCTATGGGTGAAAAATCCATGTTGAGTGAATTAATTGCTCAAGGACTTTGGGTAGTTGGTTGCTGTGATTGAAGGTAAGCCTGGTTCTAAGTCATCTAATAGGACGTATCCGGATACTATTCTTATATATCTACATGAAAATGAAGACCTAACGTTATGAGCCACTGCATGCAGAGATCATGAGTAATACAACTAACACCTATAGTTCAATACCTGTTTTTGTTGGTTCAGTACTTTGATCCAATTTGGAGCAAGAATCTGCACCACTGGAATTTGAGTGCTCTGTGTACAGTGGATTTTAGTCGTAGGGGGGTTTCTACTTTGATAAGCCACGCCTGCGGACTTTAGCCACTGATATAATAGGCTTCGGCCAATTTGTGCTACACGGAGGGTAAGTACCGTGTTAACAAAGACATAGCGAACTGTAATAAGCGTTGTGGCATTGCGGTTTTGCGGAGTTCCGTGAAAAGCGCGGTGCGGACTGTCGATCTGCGGACTCCGCAGTGCGCCAGGGTGTAACGCTTCAGTATGGGCCGATTTCTCATTTGATTGTTACCGGACGGTCACGGGGAGTGATGAATACTAATCATTAAACTACAAATAGTCATCAGAGAAGAATAAAACTTCGTGCCATTCGCTCGAGTCTTGGCTCTAAAAATGTAAGTCCTTTCAGCTAAGATGTTTGTATATAGCATGACATGATGCGTTTTGCTGATGAAGTGGAAACGACATAATCCTCAGGCTGCGTATAGGAACCCGAGACTTCCACTGAAGTTTTAATGCACTTCACTTAATCACCAGACTTCTCTCGGAGGGTTTTATACTTGATCCTAGTTCTGCTTCTTCGACTATTTCAGATCACTACGGCACTGTACAGCCACAGCTACCTCCTGCGCCGTATGCGACGGTAACCCCCGAAAACTCAACAACTCCCTCTGTATCTCCCTTGCTCATTTCCTGGCTCATTTTGAACTTTCCGTTCAAGCGCTCAATACTGATCTCAACGCCAATTATGTTCTTCATCATTGACTGGATATAGCGATTAGGTGCTTCGTCAACTGTCCATTCTGCTGGTTTGACGCCCCCTGTGAAGCCCATGATATGCGCCTCGTGATGATGGCTTAGATCTCTCAGCTGTTTTGAAAGGTAGGCTGCCGTATCAGGACACTTGGGGTCGAAATGGACGCGTGCCTTATCGTATACTTGAACAGCAATGTAGTTTCATGTTGGGGCTACCTTTCCGCTAATAGGCTTGGTTTCCGTGTAGAATTTGGGCGTAACGTAGTGTTGAACTGGTGATGTGAAAGTGACGAGTATTTCGCGCTCGAGAAAGTCGTTCAAGCTTGGGTCGGCCTTTAGTGAGTCGACTATAACTTTGCTTTGTGGGTTTTGCCGGCCAAGATGGCATCTTAGGCGCCCAAGCTCCGTTTTGCTAGACTCATCGTCAATATCCAGAACAAAGGGGATATGGCTGGGTTGGATGAAGGAATGTTCCGTCGAGTCGATGGCGGTGGTAATGAGCCCAAGCGGGTTGTCTCAAATCAGCTGCCGAAGAACTCGCTGGTCCTTTTCGGCGTAAACGTCTTTGATATGCATGGTATAGAATAAGATTGCGGCATAGAGAATTCCAAGTAGAATGACAGGTTTATAGACAATCAAGGACTTTAGCAGAACGTCCAATATCTTGAGGTGTTCTGCCATTAAGTATAGCCGTCCTCGGGGTTTCTCTCGGGTAGGACATCTTCGGTTGTTGCATTCCCGGCAAAGTTGAACGTGATTCCACATAACGAATTCATATCTCACTAAGTGAAAGACGCAGTGATGGCTGACAGGCGGTAAAGAACCTACGAACTTGGAAAATCCTGGCAACGTAGCCGAGTCAGTGAGCATATTGCTTCCATGGGATTACAACGCAACCAACGGAAAGGATTAGGAGGCTCCTTGATGATGATTTTCGTTTAGTTATCAGGTGATGAGTTCTATTTTAGCTTGAAAGAGAAGTGTATATAGCTGGAAGCCGAGTAGAAGCAACAGTCTTGGCACTTCATAGGCGGGGCCGCGGAATTACGTTGTATGGAATCATTGTGGACCAGAGACTAGAGTTGTGAAAGAGATATTCCCCAATTGGGACATATATTCATTCTCTTTGTACATATTTCTACAGATATGTAATCAGTTGGGGAGTGCCCTATGACTTTCTACATGAAGCTGATCATGAAACTAATTGTAGAGAGGTTTACTACTTCGATATAATAAGTGGTAGTGGAGATCTTCAATTGCTATTACATGTGTTAGAACTTGGGTGCTGGGGTTTATAGATGGCAATCATAGAGCGCTTGAATAGATAGGAGTAGCGACAAAAGATCAGCAAGCTTCTAGTAAAGACAAGTCCTTACTGTTTATTGGATAGTAACGCTCAACTATTTGCACAAAACCACACAACTCTTGCGAAAGTACGGCTCACTGACCGGCAACAACCGTTGTCTTCTCTCCCGAATCACCAGCTTGCTCCTTAAGAGCCTTCCGAACTCTCGGCAGAATGTTCGCTCCATAGTCGACAGCATCATTAAAGTTGTCGTACCCACGGATAGAGATAAGATCCGCACCAAGCTTGACGTAGTCGAGAATCGATTCGCTAACCGTCTCATATGATCCTACCAGCGCGGTCGATGCGCCCCGTGCATTCGTCGCAGTAACAGTCGGGTACCAGAGGGCACGATCTTGGACCTCGCCGCGGGCAGCAATGTCTAGTAGTCGCTGAGAGCCAACGTTCTGAGGCGTGGGCGTATTAGGAGCAGGGTTGGCAGAGTTGGCAGCTTCTTTGCCCTGAATCGCTTGGCCGTGACCCTTGTTTCTGTTTAAGGCGTCCAAGGTGCGGTGGGCCTTTGCCCATGCGAGATCGTCCGTCTCGGCAACGATAGGACGGAAGGTAACCCAAATCCTGGGACGATCATTCTCAGCACGACCGGCCTTTGCAGCTTCGGCGTAGACACGATCGATCTGTTCCTTCGTCTCCTTCAGTGGCTCTCCCCAGAGACCAAAGATATCGGCGAGAGCTCCTCCAACGCGGTATGCTTCAGCCGAAGACCCGCCAACAGAGACGTCAATGTGGTTGTTTGTAGGGCGGACACCGTTGCTGAAATTCTTGAACTGGTAGTACTTCCCTTCCCAGTCAAAGGGCTCAGAAGACGCCCATGCCTTGCGAAGGATCTTGATGTATTCTTCCTCGCGGGCATACCGCTCATCCTTGCCCAAAAAGTCTCCCTCCCGTGCTTGGTCTTCGTCACTGCCGCCAGCAATGAAATGAACCACAACGCGACCCTTGCTAAGTTGATCAAGGGTTGCTAGAGCCTTTGCCGCTACAGTCGGGTAAATAGTGTTTGGCCGCAGGGCAATGATGATCTTGATGTTCTTGGTGAAGGCAGCAACATAGGCGCCGGTGGTGAAGGGGTCGAAGTAGCTTGAGCTATAAGGCAAGAGGGTGTAGTTGTAGCCATAGTCGTCAAGAGACCGGGCATAACGGATGAGGAACTCTGTATCGACGCCTGCACCTGGGATGGGATTCAGCTCCGTCGACGCATTGACGTTGCTCAAGCTGATGAATTCGACAGTCATAATGGAATCTTGCTTGGTTTATTTACGGATTGAACTTGATGTAGCTTTCAAACAGAGCAATATACCAGCGAAATTGCAGCTGTATTATACCTCTTTGCACGATGCGAATTACTAATTCCCATATTGCGACAGCTGCTTGAGGATCACGCCTTACATGGTTTGCCGATCTCGGCTAACCATTGGGATTGGAGGCATTGGGTTCAATATGAAAGAACGTAGACAAAGTGTATCAAGTAGGCATGCTCGAGAATATTTCCAGCGGCTTTTTCCAAGAGCCGTAAGCATAATTGAGACGTCCATGACTGAAGTTCTGTTGAAGAAACATCTTCATACTAAAACACCTGTTCACAGAAACTCCAGTATACAGCGCGGCGTTACCCCCACCACCAAAGCAGCAACAGACTCCATATCGGAGGAGCGCGACCATCCTCCCGAAATAGAGCTTAGAATCGGGACCATCCCGCTCGGGGACGTTATCTTTTGGGGATGTAGTCGCATTGCGGAGGAAACGTCAGCGCGTCGCGGCGACCACCGGGGCTGTCTTGCATGAGGGTGTGATTGCTCATCAACTCATCCCGAGAAAGGCTTCATTGCGTGCGATGTCGACATCTAAAGGCACGTCCAAGAGTGTTAGGTGAACTATAGGACGAGGGAATTAAGAAACCCCGATGAATCCGAAAAATTGCAGTGCATGCTTGCGATTTAGCGGCCCGGTTAAGGAAGGCTTGTCATTCGGAAGGTTAATTGGTGAATACGAAACAAGGTGAAGATAACGTTATGCTATTGACGTTGATAGCTTCCCCGCAACCCAAAGACATTCTTATCTGGCCTATCTACAGTAGGCTGTACGCAATCAATCAGCTAAGGTAACTACGGCATCTTGTCTCTTGAGTATGATACACGATTCCGGTCCGTATTATGTCGTTTGATGGAGCGAATAGCTGCGGTAGACGGTGATGCTATATCCAAAACTCGATTCTACTCGTTCTGGGGATTTCTCGCAAATGCGATCCATTATGTGGCAATTCCACTGGCGATGATACTCGTAGAATATGGGGAAAAGCTTTGATATCTGGAAAGAAGACGAGCAGGTACTCTCCAGTTAGCATAGTGGATACGGAGAGACATAGAACCTTCCGACTGCTCATACTGAATGGTTAAGCTTGGATGTAAAAGGCTAAATCTTAAAAGTTAAAGGCAACAGCGAAGCATGACAACCCTCCATAACCCAGCAACCGCACATTACAATTGCGGCCTCCGAAAAGTAAATATCGGAAAGATGCGGAATAATAATCACTTCTCGATCATGTGAAGTGAACAGCTTTCCATTTTATTTCAACTACTAGTACTTGAAATGCCCTGGATCTCGCTATGTCGCTACAAGCCGGAGCATGACGAAAGAGACTGTACATAACTTACAGCTACATGGGTGAGACTCCGCATGTAAAGTGCATCTGATGATAGATTGCGGAGCGTAACTTGATGTATCTATGGATGTTGGGAGTATGATGTATCTGGTACGTACGCGCGTAAGATTTGATTTCAAACATTCACTGGAACTCCCCGGGTCACTTATCACTTGCGTCTGGAGTATTTGGAAAACGATAAACTAAGTTTAAAAAGTACAATTCCATGCATGTTATAACTTACTACTTACAGTAGGTCAGTAGTAGTATTAGTAATACTCAGAAGACGTGTTCTTACCACTCTAAGTAGATATCAGATGAGCTTGCCGAGTTTCTCAGTCGCTCCTGGCGCCGTGGGGCCGTGGATTGGCAGAGGCAAGAAGTCTCCAAGTTGCAGTGTTATGGTTGACAACTGATAAACTTAAATACATGATGAGTTCGAGTTTGTAGATTTGGGTTTACCGCTTGCGTTACTATCAGCCACTCGTTTTTCTCCAGGTTCATGTGACCTCTTTGACTTTATCTCTTTGAGTTTACCCGTATGGTGACCTACTATATATATTATACGACCTGTCCAGTCTTAAACCCCAAAGGCGGCCTTGAGCACTCCAATCGTTCTACCAAGGTCGTGGTCTTATTACCTCTTTACTTCTGCTCCTCACTTTAAAAAGCCGACCAGCGTCACAAACATGGCAATGGAATCTTCTCAGACTGGCCCCTCTACCTCTGCGGGTGTCCAATACCCTTCGAAGGTGCCCACAGGACCAAACTTTGATGACCTGCCTGAGAATCAGCGTACTTTGAGACAACGCAAACGCGACGAAGAGATTAAGAGAAACGTGCGCCGTGGTCATGAGAGCCTCTTCGAATATTTCTTCGAGAGTAGCCGAGCTGTATTTTCAAAGGACCGAATCCAGCCAGGGAAACCGACACGAGGAAGAACCACAGAAACAACAAGCTCCTTATTCGATCGATTCCTGGGAGCTTCTGGTGGACGAAACAGATTTCGGCAGCCTCTAAACTTTCACGGACTCCGGCCTGGAAACAGGCTTAAGAACGAGTGTCACCTTGTGCCCGCCAGGTTAGCCAATTCAAACGACTACCACTGGGCAGACGTTCAGGTCATCGGACGATTTTTGGAAGACGATAGTGTCGGTATGAGACAAAAGGAGATGTACCGTCTCTATAAAAGAGCTCGACAAATGTTCAAGTCACGGCCGACTCGTCTCTGGGTCCATGCATTCCAAGTTGACAAGAAAATGATTCACCTTTGGATTTTCGACCGAAATGGATTATACTGCTTTGCCGATTTCAACTTGGACGATCACGAACGAATAGATACAATCATTGCTGCCTACACACACATGAGTTACGTTGAGCTTGGTCACAATCCGATGATCCATATAAATGGCAATGAGCAATATGTCTGGTACGAGAATGGCGTCCGCAGCGACGAGGCCGGGCCTATTTCCTACAAGCTTGACCTTGTCGAGCCCCTCGAATACCCGAAACCGATTGTCAGCCTGGATCCAATTTACTATCACGCAAAATGTTCCGACTCCCAGGCGGATTTTGTGGTGAAGTTCAGTTGGGACTCGGACAAGGAAGTCCCAGAACCCCATCTTCCATGCATCTTCGCACAACGTGTCTGGGTGCCCCAGGCCTCTCATGTCGACGACAACAGATCAAAATACACATACAATGCATTCAGAACAGAGACTACAACCAGCAACTCTGATACGGACAATGCCGATTCGGACAGCGCATTGAAATTTACAATTACGCCGTACGTCCCCGTTTCCTATAATACGGGCATCTAAGATGGGGATGTGGATTGTATACTAGGCGTCGGATGGAAAGCATGAGGAACAATGGTTTATACTTAGAGACGGCGAAAGCTGATTAGAAGAACAACAGTGCCACCCGCACGGAAGCGAATGCATATTAACAAGAAGCGACTTGCTTTATATAGGAATTTTGTCAGACTAATTATCTGCTCCCGAGGTTCTGCAAGGCGAGGTTTTTCTTTTGTTTGCTACTTTGATAAGTTACATGTTACCGGAAGTTGCAGAAGGAATTCGGCATGAGCCGGACTGAAGATTTAGGCAAGTTGATCGCTTCGTGGATGGTATCAGCCCCCTCAAGGACATCTTTCTTTAATAAGTGAGCATGCAATGAAATGTCTCACAAGTCTCGACTTAGTTGACTTACACCAAGATGGATTCGAATACCCTGTTGATTCGCAGTCTGTTAAAAACTTGATACCATATCCACTCCAATAGTAGATCACAGTTTTTGGATTAATCCGTTGGCGTCTGCTTCACAGTCGTCGATAATGACGTCCCAGCGTAGGAGAACACTAAATGCCAAAATGGTAGCCGTTTGGCATTGTCTGCTATTTCTGACCGTCTTGAAAGTTTGACACACTAGGATCGTCATGTAATGTCAAAATCCACCATTCTGCTTTGCGGCGTTGGAAGAGAATGGGCGCTTCCAAGACGATCAATTACGATGTAACAAGTCCTTGAGAAATGTGCTACGACATATGGGTTCCTTAACCTTGAACTGACGCAGACTCACGATCAATAACTGGGGGGTGGCGTCTTACACACGCAGGTAGCTAGTGCGAGACTTAGCAGCTAACATTAAAGCGTACCTAGAACTTTGGCAGACCCTCAATTTGTACAGCAATGAATGTAGCCGCTACATGGCGTCCTAAGTCGTCCTCGTAACTGGCTAACCGGGGCTATTGTATGTAGGATTTGTGGAACAGATAGCTCGACGCAACCTCACTTGCTGACTTACTGGCTCAGTTACTCCGATTTAGTTGCGCGCGAATGGGGAGTAACTGCTCGCACATTGTAGGGTGACAGATCCCCGCGCGGGGCGTAGCTACTCGTCATACGAGAAGCGTGTACAAAACATATATAAGTGATCAAATTGCAGAGATAAAATTGCAGCTTTTACCACATGAACATAATCCTCCCAACAATCAAACGTTCCATATCACACAGTCATCAACAATGGAAGAACGGACTAATCTCGCCAAGCGCACCCTCCCAATGATGACGTTGGCCCAGGGGAACCGACACGCTGCCATTCAGTCCCAGCATAACGACGCAACCAGCACTGCAGCTGGAAGATTCGCCCTTGCGGGGAATGCCATCGTCACTGGTGGTACAGGAGATATCGGCTTCAAAGTCTCTCGAGCCATGCTCCAGCATGGTCTTACTGGGCTCATGCTCTTCGACCTGAATGCCTCCGGCTCCATCGACAAGATCCAATGTCTGCGGGAGGAATTCCCCAAAGCCAAGATTGAGCTCTACGATGTGGATGTCACAAAGGAAGACGACGTTACTGAAGGTGTCGCCGCCGCTGTGAAGCTCCTGGGCTCCGTGGACGCGCTGGTATGCTTTGCCGGCATTGTCGGCTCCGCCCACGCCCTGGAGATGCCAGTCCGCGACTTTCGCAAGATGCTCGATGTCAATACCACGGGAACCTTCATCTGCGCGCAGGCCGTGGCGCGTGAGATGGTTTCCCAGGGAACGGGCGGTCGCATCGTCTTCACAGCCTCAATCTCGGCGCACAGGGTCAACTTTCCCCAGCCGCAGGTGTCCTACAACGTAAGCAAGGCGGCACTGCTGATGATGAAGAACTCGCTTGCAGCCGAGTGGGCGCGCTATGGTATCAACGTCAACAGCATCAGTCCGGGGTACATGGACACGGTGTTGAATGAGGGAGAGGGGCTTGCGGTGGGCAGGAAGATGTGGGCAGAGAGAAATCCTAGTGGAAGAATGGGAGTTCCGGAAGAGTTGGCTGGTACGGTTGTTATGCTGCTGAGCAGCGCTGGGTCTTATATCAACGGGGCTGACATTGTCGTCGATGGTGGTGGGATTGTATTTTGATGAATCCGTTTTTAAGAGCGAGTGATTAATAGCTTGTACGCAAGAGAATTGAGAAAGAAACAACCGCCATGTACGCCGTACACTTTCGGCCCAGCGAACATAAGCATGCTTCTCAATTAGATAGAATATGCATCTTGAAGTCTCCTCTATGAGGGAAACCGTTCAAGAACGACTTTGGCCGAGTCTAACCAAACTTCACCACAAAATATACCAACGCTGATATATAGACTCAATATAAATGAATCATTGTTTCAACATGTACTCGAAAATAGAACCAATATGTGTTACGTTAGTAGAATTACAATCGAAAAATAAACTCCGTGCAGTTTGTCTGCATCAGAAACTGCCTACTTCATCACTGCCATGGCAGGTCTTATTGAGACAGCGCCATGCTTTATCCAGATTGATTCCACATCTGTTACAAGCTCTTCTTCCTTTTCCTACATGCTTGTCTTCCAAGCCCGCCAAGCACCATATTCAACAGCGCTAGTTAAGACAAGAATGCCTGCCCATCTGGATGCTGCCTCCTTGAAAATTTGACCAGCGAGACCTTCCACAGCCTCCGCATCGTTGGCTCTGGGAAATGGCTCTTTCGGGACTGGCACCTTTAAGAATTCACACAGAGGGGCCCAGCCTTCGTTCAAACTCATCATTAGCAGCTGGCTTGGTGGTGTCTGCTCCACCACATATTCGTTGTGCTCGTCCAATCTTGCTGCAACCTTGTCAGTATAAGTATCCAAGGTTGACATCAAAGTGCATTATAATCATATAAGCCTACCGTCAGTCATCGGACCCCATTTCTCCTCTTGCCTGCACCGTAATATGTTGTCAGCAAACTTCCCAGTCAAACTGTGATATAACATGTAAGACCCATCTTAGTATCACTTACTGCTCAAGGAACTGGGCCACAAGCTTCGGGTACCATCGTTTGCCCGGCACGGGCATCAAAAACCAATTCAAGAAGCCTGCACCGGCCTGCTTTGTCACCGATTCCCAGCTTTTCCACCATGTCTCCCGATTCCGTCGCACGCATATTACTTTCGCGTCCGGGTATATCTCCAACAGCTCACCAACGAAGCAGTTGGCCGGAGCGTCGGTGATGGCGACAAAGCCAGCAGTTGCTTCGCGGAGGAGCTTGAGGAGTCTGGGTCTATCATGGCGAGCGGCGAAAATCTGGGACCATAGTCTCACATAGGCTACATTAGGTCAGTCGGACCATCGTACTAACGAGTGATTTAAACCGTAGGCTTAGTGTACCGTCTTCTCGTCCCAGAAGCTGTGAGCCGCCGTGCATGACGGGCCCATGGAGCAACCTTTCCAAAGCGAGCGCCATCGACAAGGTCCCCGTTCTTGAATAGCCCGCGCCGATGACCTTCAAAGTCACCGAGGGGCCATCTGGCACTGAAACAGTGCCGCCCATAATTTTGGTGGTGATGATGAAGTGCTGTGAATGAGCTGCTCCAAGTGACACATTTCCTGAGGTTCCAGTCGGAACGCTGCCTTAAGTACTACACTCTGTACATACATGCCACTTCCATAATATGTAGGACTATCGCCGCTTTGGCTAGGTTCAAGAAACGCCTGGCGTCTCAATGACACCAAGAGCCTCGTCATTTTCTTCTGGCTGCATTTGATTCGGTGATACATCCCTACTTAGCTGCTCCTCGAAAGCTGCAACATTGCGGCTTCTCGACCTCGTGCCGATCATTTCATCCAGCACTAGGTTGCAACGAATCATCTTGCTGGCTCTTCGAGCTACGTGATTCACTTCGAAGTGAAGAAAGTAGGGATGTAACTCTAACTAGAATTATGTGCCGCTTTGCTGTCAATCTTTGTGAGATTTTAGGGCGACTGTTGCGTCACTTAACAGTGCCCGTACCCGTTTAGCACAGCCTTGAATACATATAAACCTGAAGAGTAACTTGTTCTTTACAAGTCATGACCACTCATCGGTGGCATGATCTCATCAAATCTTATCCCTGTTGTCTTTGTATTCACAGACTGCCTAAACATACGTATTCACGTACAGTCATTTGTGCATGAAAGAAGGCACCGCACGCCTCGAGGCTTGAGCATAAGGTCTCAGGTGCCTTTAGAGGCCTCGAAATTCAACCACATCTATGAAACATTAGTTCACACCCTCAGGTGATATCTCAATTGAGTGATCTTCCCTCCATTGTCCTCTATTGTCAATGACTTCAATATGGGTTCGCGACGGTTTTGTTCCCGGTATATTGGTATATTCTGTTATACGTTATAGTTTATACACCTATTTGGCTGGAACCCCAGAGCGGCACATATCCCCAAGAGCGGTTAGTCTCAGCATCCGCCGATCATGCGGGAAACAGGGTCTAGGATCATGGAATACGATCGCATCGCCTTGATTCATGTTAAAACGATAAAAAGCACCGACAACGATTCGCTAGATATGACGGATCTGGGAGACGTTAGGGCCGAGGCTTAGACTATCCCATTGACTCAAATTGCCAGACAGGGTCAAATCGACCGCTACGAAGCACAGCAAGGCATATTTGCCCCTCTTCATGATACAGGGGATCGTCGAAGATCGTCAAATTGCGCTCTTTCACAGTCTTCTATGCCTACCTGACCTCACTGGCGTTTTCACGTTCTTATATGACTTCGTGCCTTTAGAATTTAAGTTAGTATTATTGTAAGATATACGTTTCAACAGCCCATACCTCGAAATATTCCACATCTGGGTTTTGACTCTTATCTCGACAAGTCAATTCAACTTCGCCATCGCTCTACCATTGAAACCCCTCTCAAAGCTCTCAGCACAGCTGCAATTCGAATTCGCAACCCGCAACATGAGCTCTCTCTCACACAACAACCCTCCGGCCTCCGATACATCTAGTCAGAGTCCGATAACGCATATCTTTCCTCCACAAATGGACGCTGGCATCGAGTGGAAATTCACAGCGTCTTACTTCCTGGGCACCGAGCAAAACAAGAAGCAATTCGCTGTTACGTTCCCAAAGGGCACTTTCCGAAACAGAAATAAGCCGCTTATTGTTCTACACAGCGGACCGACTGAGAACAATACCGACCTCGCGTGGGTAGATTACGAGCCTGGTCACAAAAAGAACCAGATCATCCACGTCCCCCCTCGACCGGGTAGCAACGAGAAACAGGCTACCCAGTGCTTGTTTACCCCCTACGCCGGTAGCTGGATGAAAGTCATCCACCGATTTTCCATGGAGGTCGGTCAAGATGGCAGGACGGAGCATTTCGAATGGCGCATGACTACGGGGCACCTCATCCGGACGATAGGCTCGTACGGTTTCAAGCTGATGCGCGTGGCGGATGGGCAGGAAGAGATTGTAGCACTGCTGGTAGTGGGCAACATTACCCAGATCTCAAAGCGGTATACCTTTGCCTTTGTTGGCGAGGGCCTGACGGATATGTTTGGCGAGACGTGGGAGATTGTGGCTGTTGCTTCTGCGATACGAACGTATCAACTGGAGGAGCAAAGAATCGCGGCTTCTACGGCTTCATGACGGGAAGGAGCCGAAACAGATATTTGCAACCCGCGGCTCCTCTGCAAAAAGCAGAGGGCCCGCCTGACAGATGACCACTCCGCCACACCAACTTTGCAGCGTTGTATGATATGTGTATTGGGCGATTAGGTTGGAAGCCAAGCATTGTTATTTGAGTCAAACTATATCACACGTTTGTTTAGACGTAGAATTCTTTCATTTTATTCTGGATAAGGTGCTTTTTCTTTCACGAAGAACGGTCAACGATCTCGATTCAGGATAATGCTAGGCTTCTGGCATAGAGCTTATCATGTGTAGTGATGCCGAAGGTTTTTGTTGCCGTACTTTCTCTGTATTGACCCATCGCTCCGCTTATTGCCGCAAGATGGAGAGATGGACATGCTAGTAAGCATAAACCATATCATGGGAGCAAAGTGATAGAGCCACATGCAGAACATGCCACGCTCAGTCTTGAACGCTTGGCTATCACATGCAAACCTCCACGTGCGAAAAACCATCACCAACGATCCAACATCCAATCTACACCCTCAAACGGCACTTCACCGAGTCCAACCACCACCAAACTGCCGCCCCACGCCTCCCCACGGCATCTAACCCAAAGCCCACTGCCAACTCATCCCGTGCCTCTCATCCCACGCATCAACCCCGATCCGTCGCCGTGCACCGGACTCACATGTCTACGCACAGCTCGCGGGCCGCAAGCGACGAATCAGCGGCCCCACGTGTCGGCATCGGCGCGCCGGTGCGGAACCTCCCGGGGTCCCTTGGATGAGGGGTCAAAGGTCTATAAGCGGGACGCGGGAGCGGGCGATGAAACGGTCTGGGCGAGTCAAGAGGAAGAACTTGGGAATGTGCGCGCTGGTGGAGAGGGAATCGGGTGTGTGGTTGAGTATGAGACTCGCGTTTGCCGCCGTGCGAGTTGGGAGTTGGGATTTTGCGTGAGGTGAGCGATTAAGCTCTACATTTGACTTCCCGGTGCCTCCATATATGGATGTAAACACCACTTTGTCTACAGTCCAGATGGGCCACTTGCACTCTTTCTCCTCGATTCCCAAATCGTCCCTATGCAAGCTATTGCAATCTCCGATTCTCGATCCCTTCGTTTTACTCCAGCCCAGAACCTTCTCGCCATGGATAGAAGCTCTCTTCTGGCGGTTTCCAAAGTGGAGCCGACCATATCCAAAGGTCCCCGCTCCGATATCACCATGCTCCTCGGCCCAGCTCTCAGCATGGCCTTTCGGACCCAGAGTCTGATCAGCTCATTCTCTCTCTTCCTATGTCTCCGAACGTATTTCCTCGCGAGCTTCACCTTCGCCGGCGTCGTGTACGCGAGCAGAATTGTGGCGTTCCAGGCCTACATCGCAACTAGAGTTGGTGCTTTCCACGGCTCCGCCATGTCCAATAGAGCGGTGGCAGTCTTGTGGGATTCCCAGCCAGTTCGAAGGCTGCGCAAGAAGTTGGAATTCGAGTTCTTCGTCTGGATCTTGGGTAGCGGCCATGTGATGCTCGTTTTGCTCTTTTGGCCGGGCTGGTGGCTGCTCGCGGGAGCCCTAGCAGCTGCTTGGCAGCTACTGGGTTGAGATCGTTGCGCTGAGTCTTAAACCCCAGTCAACAACCAGCATAACCAGCACAAGCAAGAGCGCCGCGACAAGTCGTTGACGCCAAAACTGGTGTGAACAATCGCCATGTCGAGACAAAAACATCCAGCGGTTCCAACACATCAGCTCATGAAGCAGAAGCCCTACCATCAATTATTCTCGAAGCCTCCTCGGACAAATCGTTGGCGCCTCGCGTCTTTGTCGTGCCACCAACAATCTTCGCTGCTTCGCTAGAAGTTTCTCCAAGGATCCCAGTGCGCCACACCGAGAAGAGGTTCCACATCGAAATGAAGAGCGCAGATCTCCGGAGCTTCTTTCGAACCTTCTTCTGAAACCCCAACGCATCGGCTCGACAGAAAGGGTATATCCAACAACCAACTCCAAGGCTCGGATACGATGGGCCATCGCTTCAGAAAGACGTCGCGTTCGTCTTTGCATCCTCCACAAAACACCGCTGCGAACCCCAAAGCATCACTTCGAGAAAAAGAACGTGTTTCCGCCAGTATCCCTTCTAACCTCCGTCGAGTAATCCTTCTCCGGATCAAACTCCTGCCACACACTCGCTGGATAGATGTGTTTATTTTTCTCGTACCACCTTCGGTCCACAACCTTGGTCAAATTCGGATCGTCAGTCGCGCCCTCGAGGGTGTTGATATCGGGAAGTGCTTTTGCGGCAGCAGCTTTGGACGCCGGCGTTATGAGCGGATCGAAAGCAGGGCCGTCGGAAGCACGCAGTTTCGAGGCTTCGGAGCTATAGTCGAAGAGGCGCTGGCCGCCAGGGCCGAGGCTCTTGTTTAGGGCGAAGAAATAGAAGTCGTAATGCTGTGCAGACAGTTAGCAAGGATACAATAAATGAAGTATTGCGGTCCAACTTGCATGTGAGACAATGACGGTTCCGCGAACAAGCATCAGGTCATCGACGCCGACTCGCGCCCATTCCCGCCGGGCGTTGGCTTTCTCTCCGATTCCCAGATCTGCGCCGACCTTTCGACTCTTGTCCAGGAAGACCCATACGTAGTCGCCCTTCTTCACGCGGACCGTGCCTCCGGGGATATTGGTGCCGTCGTAGAAGACAAAGGGGATCGCGATCTCGGTCGCCTTCACGGCCTCCTGTAGGGCGATGAACTCGACGCGCAACGCTTCTCGCTCAGCGGCTTCTTTTCGCAGTGCGGACTTGGTCATGGCCTTGGGTGCGATACCCACCGCCGCGTTGGGCTTGAATTTTGCTTTCCCACCGTCGTCGCCATTGGCGTCATCGGTAGCCGAGGTAGTTGTCGATGTCTTCGACTTCGGCTTCAGCGCTGGCGCTTCCTCTCCGTCTCCCTCATCGTCATCGTCAAACGAGAGCAGCTTCCGGCCCTGCCTCTTCTTGCGCTTGACCAGCCGCGCGCTATTGCCCGCCGTGGGGTCACTGCCACCGTTGTCAGGAGTGCCTGTCAGCGAGCGATCCGGTGTGGACGTGCCTGAGAACGCCGCTTCGTGGACCTCGCGCTGGTGTTGCTCGAGGACCTGTGCGCGGCGCTTGCGGAAATCGGAGAGCGCGACGAGGCCGACTGTGTTGGACGTTAGTCGCTCGTGGGTGGTTTTGTTCTGCGGCGTGAAGCGAGATTCCGCCATTGTGGGAGTGCGACGTTGATGGTGGTGATGCGAATGGATGGATCTGCTACGCGGCGAGGTGGAAATAATCCGTTGGCACTTGTACAGTCTTCAGAAGCCGGTGTGCACACTGTACTGTATAGGCGTACACCGCGACTAGCACAGTGCACATAACACCCTTAAACTCTGAAGCCGTGACAACCTTTCTTACAATAACGAAGTAGCGCAATTGACATCTGGGCCATATATCATGTTCGCTTGCTAGATTTTCATTCTTGAAACAATTAGTCTTGTTACTGTCCGGAGAATTTCAACGTCAGGCGTCATAAGCAAAGACATATGGAGAAAGTAACAGCTCTTGATGAAGCATACAATCCCTACGGCAGTTTCTTTCCCTCCCTCGTCGCTAGTGCAACCAAAGAGTTAGTAGTATCCTCCGCATACCTCTTATATGCAAGGATGTATCGCTCATCTGCACTCCAAGTGCTCTTAACGCTCTCTCGCGCTTCGATAGACCGCGCCCACTCCCTCCACCGCACCCATACCTCCGCATCCTCTCCGCCGGCGGTGGGAATACCATGTCCTCCCTCTTTGTAATGATCCACGAGGAAAAGTCTCAAAGCCCACGGTGCCAATGAGACGTCCACTAAGCTGAACTCGGACCCAAGGAACCACGGACCGCTAGAATTCATCTCTTTGACGAACGATTTGATGTGACCTTGTAGCTCTTCGCGTGCCTCGTCGAGAGAAAAGGCCTTGTCGGGCGTATGCTGAAGCAGCTTGTAAAACGCTGGGATGATGCGTGTGCTGATGTGATCGATCCAGAGACGGCAGCGTGCTCTTTCATATGCATCTGAAGGGAGCAGTCGTGGCCCATATGTATCCTCGTCCTTGAAGGCTTCTTCAAGGTACTCGCAAATGATGTTACTCTCAAACAGCGGCCTCTGCTCCTTGCCCTTCGGGTCCATTGGCACGGCCAGAGTCGGCACCAGACCTCTCGGATTCAGCTGCATAAACGCCGCCTCTTTCTTGTATGGATTGATCTCGACATATTGGTGAGGAATCTTCTTCTCAACAAGAGTGATCCACGATCGCTGGACGAACGGGCAAAACCACCCGCCATACAGCTTTAGAGGATGCTCCTCGGAGTGGTCGGCGGCGAGCTGAGCCGCAGCACCGGTCGTCTCTGGAGGGAGTGAAGTATCGACGTTTGCCATGTTTGCTTATTCGCAGCGGATTCTAGATGTCCTGAAGATTGGGGAATTTTGTGAAACAGAGCGAATGGTTTTCATCGACCAATACTGAGATACGCTGGAAGATGAATGACGTGACCATGCGATACGAAATGCGGAGAAGTTCTGCCCGGGCACTAACACGTGTAATAATAAATCGGCAATTGGAGGCGGAAGGATACAATTACAACTTTATATTGAACATATTGGAATACAAATCGAATTAGTTAAAGCCGAGGACCAAACTCATCGCCGTAATGCTACCTCGTTCACAAAACTGAAGTCAGCTGAAGACCGATTGCTACGTACGGACGACAGGTGAACAAGCTGGTCTTCGGGGTAAATAATTCAGTACGCAGAAACATCGACAGATGAATGGATTCATCTCAATTTATTGGAACCTTGTTGTTTTGTTATTATTAGAATCAGGGTCAGATCGTTTGCATTGCCGTCTCATTCTTGCGGCGCTCCGGCCGCCTTCCCGCGGAGATTGCGGCGATAGCGGGGCCAATTCACTTCCGGCATCGCCACTATTGCAATCTTACCGAAACCATCCTCCTCCTCCTACTTCGGAACATATCAGAGACTCTTATCAACCCTTCGAGCCACAGATATGGCCTTCGAATTCATTGACAACAGCACGATTGATCGTGCTGCGAGGAAAAGGATCCGCAGCCATGCGGCAACGGGCAAGAATCTCGGCAGGAAAATTGTGAGGCCTTCAAGGAAGAAGGTTGTTGAATCAAGACCAGCTCTTTTCAGGCCACTGAAGAAACGGTTGGAGATAGCGGCAAAACATGATGATTCACACGACGAGGACGTTATTGAGATACAGCGACAGATTGGTGATGGCTTGTCTTTTCCAGTGCCTTTATCTTCCGAATCGAGGGATATTGTTCGAAAAGGTACAAACCCGGACATGATGAGACGCTCACAAGGGACGATGAAAAAACAAAGACGTCCTTGCTGACTGCTTTTGTCTAGCATTTTATTTCATCAGCGGAAACCGACAGTCCCCTGAGCTAAACAACGCCCTGGAGCCCATAGACGTTTCAAGCTCAATCTGGGTTCGATACATGTTAATCGACGAGGCTTGTAAGACATATCCTGAAGAGCCAGCCCCGTGACGTAACATATACGGCCAACTAAAGCCTTTCATAGATTTCCATTGCACCGTGGCTACATCCATCGTTATCTTCAACAGTGCGGAGAGTCGTCAACGGCAGACGAAGGAATCAATACACCATCTTTCGGAAACATTCCGCCTCGTCAATGAACAAATTTCTCGAGGGGGCGCCGTTTCCGATAAAACTATGGCTGCAGTAATTGGAATGGCACAATATGAGCGCGCCCAATCTCAGTACGGCCGAGGTCTCGTACATTTGCGAGGCCTCAAGCAGATGACTATGATGAGAGGGGGCATTCGTCAACTCAACAAACAACGGCCTGACGTTACAAAGAAGGTCTTCAGGTGAGACAATCCTACTCGACGAGAGAATTGTTTGTTTTCATATGCTAATTGTTTCTCGAAACCAGAGCTGACCTCGAATACTCAATGTACCTGGGATCGGACACGCTTTTCAGCGTAGACGATATCACCTCCGGAAACTGCGCTGCGTACATCCTAGCTGGATCTCCGAATGAGACATATGATCGAGAGATACTCACCGAAGATATTCCTATTGCCTTCCGGGAATTAAGACCAGATCTCCAAACCCTCCTCGCCGACATAAAGTACTTGTCGCTCTTACTCAATGACGCCAACGCTGGTCGTCGGCCAAGACTGGACAGTTCGAGATTCCACGAGACCGTGATGCTGCTTGGTTATCGCCTTGTCGCCGTCAACACTACATCCGAAGCCCGTTCCATGGGATGCTTAGACAGCCTGGTCCACATCACCCTGATGGCCTACATAGTAAGGTTACTTGTTGGACTCGACCGCAAGTCTGCGGATAATCCTCTCTTATCCAGTGTGGCCCGCTTGTCCGCCGTGAAGGACGAGCATCTAAAAAGTGGGAATGGTGAAGCATTGCTTTGGATGCTTTTCACTGGACGAGTGTCTGTGTTCAAAGGGGAGGATGACGTTTGGTTGGTACCAAGGGCGAGGGAGATTGCTGCCTCCCTGGGCCTGCGAACCTGGAATGATGTAAGACAAGTATTGACTAAGTTCGCGTGGGTTGAAATGCTGCATGATAAGATTGGATGTACAATATGGGTAAAAATGGCATGCAAAGCAGGTATGATTGAAGATAAGGTGTATTAATAGGAAGAAATAGCGTCGGTGCAACGCATCAATGGTTTAATTAGGATGAAAAAAGTATAGTCTCACTTGTTTCTACTGTGTTAGAGCACATTTTTGACACCGTTAACATTGAAACATTGCGCTTATGCTACTACAACTATGATCCATTAACTCTTGGTACTTGGCATATGCGTCCTACGCGAGGATAGCCTTAACAGATCCAGGAGCAATCGTCTCTAGCTCCTTCGCGATGCCCTCCCAAATTCGCTTTTGGTCCTCCTTGCCCTCCTCGCTGACAATCCATTCGGGGAGACGGTGCCTAGTGAAGAAAAGTTAGCAACTTAATGAGCCAGGATCGATGAGGGTAACTTACTCTCCAATGGCAGCGGAGTCCAATAGACATCCGTGGCTCTCCTTGCCTGCAACAGCAGCATAGAGCAGCGTACGGCTACCATCCTCAGCGGTGCGACCATACTCTGCGTGCTGCTTGGCAATCATCTCTTTAAAGGCAGTCGGGGCGTTGCGGCTGAGCTCCGTCTTGCAGAGACCGGGGCAGGTGAAGTTGATGACAACTCCGGTGCGGGAGACGGGGGCGAGAGCGGCGAGGTGACGCCCTGCAACAATCTCCACAATCTTCGTCATCGGGTACCTATGACGGGTTTGTTAGTTAAGCTGTAGTATTCTCTGATGTAAGAAGGGTGCGGTACGTCTTCATGGTGACATAGTCCTCCGCGTCCATCGCCGCGATAGGGTCTTGCTTGATCTTCTTCCAGTCATCCCCGAAATCGAAACCAGCGCCGCTAGCGATTATGGCCAAATGAGGCACGATGCCGAACTTCTCAGCGCTCTCACTCAACTTGGGGAGCAAAAGGACCGCCAGCAAGAAAGTGCTGAAGACGTTGACCGTCACAGGTGTGATGTGGTCCTCAGAGACGGCCCTCTGCGACATGGCAACGGCAGCATTCTCAATGACAGCATCAATGCGATCCAATGTCGACGCTTTCTTCGCGAAAGCCTTGACAGAGTCGTAGCTCGCCAGGTCGAGCTCCCATACTTCGGCGATTCCAGTGTTGCCGGTTGCTTCCTCAATCTTGGCCTTGGCTTCCTCTCCTGCCTTCAGGTTACGGACGGCGATAATGACTTTCTTAGACTTGAACTCGACGAGATGCTTGGCGGCTTCGAAGCCCAGGCCGACGTTGGAGCCGGTGACGATGTATGTCGCGCCCTTGCATGTCTCGGCTGAGACGTGGAGCGGAAGACCGCGAAGCTGCTTGGAAAGATCGACCATTTTGATGTTGGTAGTTTTTGAATTAAGGTTGATCTTCTGTCTGGAGTAAGGATGATTCAGTAGTAAGAGATGGTAGTTATAGTCTGAGTAAAGATAAAGTTGAAGGGAGGTAGCTTGGCATTTATATACAACCCGGACCCAGAACCAGGAGCCTCGACGCAACACACAACCGGCCTTTGCGGAGGCAAAGACGAGTGACATACATCTTAATTCCGAGACAGAGACGGGTTCAGATGTTAAAGGCGATCTGTAAGGCTTCAACAGCATTTGAACTGGTTCCTGTGTTGAACGCAGCCAATGGGAGAGGGGATTCCGCATTGGGCTCCGCGGCTTGGTGGGCATGAGCAGTAAGTTTCCTGCCCAAAGCGCCGGGTAGCATAATAGTTTCAGATGATTGGATGGAACGAAGCTATTTCATTTGTAGCACGGTTTTATGACGAGTCCCGCTTGGCACTAACACGCGTTGAAGTAGTGAGCCTGTGCGAGAGTGGTTTCCTAATCGGGACTAAGCGCCGACTTACACGGACTCACTGGCAGCAGAGTTGTGAATGGGAATTGAAAGATTGCCTTGATTATATAGGGATCTATCTTAGTTGGATCAGCTACCAGTTCGTAGTGAAAAAGATTGATTCAAGGTGGGCCAAAATGCCAGGAGTTCCTAAGTGAGCGATGTTCATCTTAGTCCTACCGGGTAACTAGGACTCTAGGAGGCTCCTCGAATCATCGCGTTGAAGGACGTAGACTGTATAAGATGAATAGTGGCTACAATCTTCTCCAGTCGTATGCCGTTCCAGCAATTACGGCTCGTCTAATCATCTTGAGGAGTAGCTAGGCCGGTCAATCGAAAAATGACATTTTTCCATGTTGATCTCAACAACTCAGCACTGGCATTCTTTCTCTCAAGGTAATAATAATCCCTGAAATAATCCCGCATCTGACCCATTTGCCTCGCTGCATTCTCGTACTGCAAATCTTGGTAACTTTGTCTTCCCCACGATGTCTGCTTTTGGTAGGCATATGCTTTGCATCATGTTGTTTGCCCACGATACAAAGGTAGCAAGGTGCAGCAGCAGGCTGGAACAAGCAAAGTGTTCTGCATACAGACACCATAAATGAAAGGATACAGCGTAACGGAGAGCGATAGACAATTTGATTGATTGCTAAAGATGGCGAAAGCACACCACGGCTCTCATCAACATCATTCATGTAGGCCTCGGCGTCTCCACACCAACAACATATTTCTTTTATTACCCTCACAGCATCCACAACATCTGTGACAGCTTAGCGTCTATCAATATTTCGTCCATTCACCTTCCAGAAGTTTTTGGTCGCCTGTGAAACTGCTCTTCTTGTCCGCAACCATGACGACCCTCTCAAGAACCAGGCTCCTAATCCTGTCAATTTCTCCCAATCTTATGCCAAATTACGACGTAAGATATACGTCGCTCATCAACGACCTCAAGTCGCAGGCAGACTTTCGGCATGCTGAGGACGCATCAAGAATGAAGTGTCTTCTTCTGCGCACCTGAGCCCAACAGCCGTCCTCGCAGCCCACGAGACAAGTACTCTCGAGGAAGACAACCACATCTGGGAGGCAATTCTTCAATATATTTGTAATGGCGGAAAGGCTGAGGGCATGGGACATTTAGTCCCATATGTCCATCCTAGGCGCATTCAGCCTTTCTTCGCAAAAGCCGGGCTGCTGTAATATCTTGCATCTTGCCACAGTACATCATGGACCCTTAATCACGAGATGATAGATATGGATTTGGTTGCAAAGCTACTTCTACAATACGTCGGAACCTCGACATCTATTAAAACGTCGCTCCGCAGGACATGTGGTATCTTCAGTTAGAGTCAAAGACAAATTACGATGGCGAGTTGACAGTCTTAGAAAGCGCAGAGTATTCGGCAGAAAGTACCATCGCCTTCGCCCGCGTTGGGGCAGGGAGGCTTGGGTGGGTTGGGGTTTGTTTCAGTAAATCTATGTCACGATCTTGTTGTAGTTTTTATGCCCAGACTTGGGATATGTTATGAAAACGGCGCAGGCAGACTATGGGAGATTATGAGAACATTATTTCCCTCTTGTTAACCTAGAAGATATAGGGTGAAGGGTGAAGGGTCAGCAGTACAATAGGCATTGTACATAAAACATCATGCTGATCTGCCTACCAAATTCAGTAAACACGCGTTGTAAATAGCAGCTTACCTCAACTCAGTGTCTAAACATGACTTCACCTTCCATCATCTTCTTTTGCATTCCTTCAATGACGCGGCACTTTGTGCAAGTTTGCTAGACTTATCAGGTGCAACAAGTCGAGCGATGTCACATAAGAACACAGAGGCAGGACAGCAAGGTAGGAAACTTCTAACGGCCAAAGGAAGCTCAACGAAGCTCAACGTGCAGCAGCGTTTACATCGTACAATCCCTCGCACAAAAGGTGGGATGAGCACTCGATGACGGGACGCGAATGGCCGATCGGCTCCGGCTCCGGGGCACCTCCGGAGCAAGGCGGGCGAGACCCGCCTTTAGTTCGAGGATCGCCGGCGTATGACCGAGGTAAGAGGCCGCCAAGTGGTCATGGCACAGGAAGCTCATGGCCGTGGGTCAGGAGGAGACACAGTAAGGCTGACGGCCACGGCGGCGAATACAACTGGTAGGAGAACACGCAGGGCGCTACTTAGCCCCTCTGCAATGAAAGTCTGGCCAGCTGCCGGGCCACGTGTGGCAAGGAGCTGCTTGTCGCGAGGATGCCCTCCACGGCCATGTTTAGCATCACCTAGCTTCGCCGCGATGCATGACATCGTGGAGGTCCCTGCAGCGGCCCGTTCGTGGGGTGGGACAATGGACTGGCCCACCGGCACCGGGGCCGTTGCCCATGGACGACTTGTCAACGGCGTTGTAGACCGCTCTTGTAAGTGGAGGCAAGTTTGTTGAGGTGTTGATGGGGATGACGACGTTGGGGAAGCGAGCGTTGTCTGTCTCGGGATCCTGCTGTTGCCCGTCAGCCAGCGATTGCTCGTATTGCTGCGAAGCTGATGAGCTGAGGCCTGGTGCTGAGATGCTGAGATGCAAAGGCGTATTGGCGGATCTCAGCGATGATCCTCCGTGAATACGAGACTACTACGTCGTTGGAGCTGAAGCTGGTCGAAACGAAACCTAAAGCCGAAGCTGAGCATGAATCCGCAGGTAGAAAACGGCCATAATTGAATTAACTCGCGCCCTGCTAACAAGAGCCTGTTGTACAGACTGCACCGTAGCTGTTAGAACGGAACCACTATGTACAATGCCAAAAGGCACCCTAAAATGACTAAAGGAGTCTTATATAATGAGTCTGTGATATTAGAGGTAGAAGCTAGAGTCTTTTAAGAATAGTATATATAGAGCATAGTAAGGCACCTATATAAGCTAGAAAATGCCTAATATAACTTTAATTAAGCATCTTTAGTTCTAATAATTAAGAGTCTTAGAGTTATATTAAATATAAGTAGCTATAACTATTAAAATAAGTATTAAAAGTATAATATAATACTTAAAAATTTATATTTATTAATATATTTATTTAGTTTCTAGTTTTAAATTACTATAGAAACTAACTTTTTAAGTAGAATAATTATTAAATAAATACTATATAAGAGTGAAATAGTTATAGCAGCCCTATCTTCTTAATTAGCTAATTAAGTATAGTTAATTATACTTTATATTATATAATAGCTATAGGGTAGGTAATTACTTAAACTTTAAATAGCTCTTTTACCTCCTATAGGCACTTTTAGAAGTTATAAAGTATACTATTAGATTTATCTTATTTAAAAAAATAAAATAACTACTACTTCTAAAAAAGTTATATATATTAGTTTAATAGTTTAGTAGCTATAAGTTAATCTTTTACTTTTCTTATATAAATGAATTTTATAGAAATTTAAAGGTAGCTTAGGAAGCTATTATAGTATATAACTAATTAAAACACCCTTAGTAGGTATATAAAGAGGGTAAAGTTATTAACTGCAAGGTTAGTCGCGGTATTCCTCTTAAATATACCTAATCTTTATAATACTTATTATATAACTATCTAAATAAGCTTATAGGCTATATTGCCTTACTTATAAATAGACTATAATAGGTATTAACCTCTCTTATAACTAGTTATATATAACTTAGCGATAGAGAGTTGCCTAGCTATAGTAATATAGCTAACTACTGCTAGATAGGTCTTTAGCTTAGGGTTCTTCCTAGCCTAAATAATAATAGCTTATGCTATATTACTAATATTAGAATAGTAAATATACTATAGTATTATTATTAAATTGCTATAGTAGTATAATAAGTAGCTAGTTATACTCTTAGCTTATAGGTTAGGGTTAGTAACTGCAGTAATTATCCTAAGTATATACTAGCTAAGCTGTCTAAATTAGGGTCTTAGTACTAAAGAGTGCTTAAAACTATTTAATTATTAATATTAGAGGCTAGGGGATTCTAGGTGGACTTAATTAAATAATAACTATAAGTAATACTAGCTAATATTCTAGTGGTTTAGACTCTAATAAAGCAGATATTATAGAGAGAGTTCTAAGGCAGGTATCTCTCTTTTAAGAGTTAGGCTATTATTTAAGGCTTATACTGCTATAAATAGTGCGGAATATAAAGGTATAGTATTAGTCTTACCTTTATAGTTCTTTAGCTATTAAAGGGTTAATAGGAATATTTAGGGGCAGTAGTATTTAATTATTAGAAGTGAAATTCTTAGACCTATTAAAGACTATTAACTATAAAGGCAGCTACTAAGGGTATTTTTATTAATTAAAATTATATATTAGGTGGTTTTAAACCTATACTATAAGGTATTATACTCTAGCAATAATAGTATTAAGTAAATATAATATATAATAGCTATTATAGGCAGTAAGTATATAAGAGCTATTAAAATAGAAGGTTTATTAGAGGGTTATATAGGGAGTATAGCATTTAGTAAAGATCTTAGTATAATCTATATACTATTTAATCTATCCTACTATTAGACTTAAGGTCTATAATTTTAAAAGGCATAATTAAATATAAGGCATGCATAAGGATATAAGTTATACTAGGCATTAAGAGCGTCCTGACTATTATATACTTAAGTTAGAACTTTATTAAATTATCCCTAGACTAAAAGCTAGTATAAATTAGGCCAGAGTATACTAGGTAACTTAATATATCTATAACTTATAAGTTAATATATAAATAGTAGAATAAGCTGCAGATTAAACCCCTATATTAGTATAGGCCTATTAGTTTATACCTAAGATTACTTATATTCTTAGGGTCTGGTCCTTATAAGTAATACTATTTAATTAGAATATAATAAGTATAGTAGCTAGTATAAGGCTTAATATATTGCATTTGCATATAAGTTTTAAACTATTAGTTATAAAAGGCTATTAAGTTACTGACTTTAAGAGTTATAAAAATACTAGTATCTTATTTATAGTCTTTATCTATATAGTATTAAACTAGTCTATATATATAGTAGGTTAAGCACTAGCTATTAAAGACTAAGAGGCATTATTAGAAGTTTGCTAGCTCTTATTAGTTATTAGAGATCTCTTTGCAAATATATCTTTATTATTATTAAGAGGCTTAATTAAGAGTAATAAGAGTTTATTAGGCTTTTTAGGCTGACTATTAAGCAGGGGATAAAAAAGCAGATATAGTAGTAGATGCCATCTAAGATACTAAGTTAGTTATAGTAGTGGCGGTTTTCTTATAAAGGTTATATTAGAACTTAGTGCTCTTATATATTAGGTAATCTATATATTTATTTATAACTTAGTTAATATAGACCTATTAGCATCCTATATACCTATAGAGATACTTATTAATATTAGTATTTGCAAGTATCTTAGGAGGGCAAAGATAGGATAGAGGATCTAAGTACTAGCTAGTAAAAATAGTAATATAGCTATTAAGACTATCTTAGCTACCTCTGCCACTCTCTTATAAATAATCCTATAGGCAAAAAGGAGTATTAAAGTAAAAGACATATTATATATTAGGGATATCTAGCTCTAGCCTAAGAGTATTAATTAAAATAATAGTGCTGCTATTATAGAGCCACTCTTATATTTAGCGGGCTTTATTATTAGGAGTATTAATCTTAATATAGAAGATAATATAGCTAAGGTTATAAGCAAAGGCTTTAGCTTAAGTAATATAAGTATAGTAAATAATAATATAAGTACTAGGGGTTACTTATTAAATAGCTATAATTTGCTATATTATTACCCGAGCCTCTATATTAATGCCTTTAATATAAGTGACTTTATAGTAGATATTATAGCATATAGTAATACTATAAAAGACCTAAGTATGCAAGGTATTAATACTAATTATTATAAAGAAGTAGGCTTTATTATAGGCTGCGAGGGTAGCTATTAATAATATAAGCTAGGTATTAAAGCTAACTAGAATATAGCCTAGTGCTAGCAGTTAGGGTCAGAATATATAGCTAGTATTAAGAATAGTATAGTACTTATTGATTATAACACAGTTAAGCTACTGCTAGTTAATAAGGTAAGAGATAAAAGATTAGAATATAGTAGTTATAATAGACTCTAGTATTATTAGGATAATCCGGCGAGTCTTAATATAGCTATAGACTTAAGTATAAGTATTAATCTAGAGCTCCTGGCACTATCTCTTTAAATTAGCTTATAAGGCAACTAGAGGGATAATTATAATAGTTACTCTATTAGTTGCGCTATATATAGGAAGAAGAAAGGCTATACTTTTTCCCTTATTTATACTAGTAATTTAGAGAATAGGGCTTTAGCCTTAGGTAATAGCCTAAAGAATAGCATATTAGTTACTGCAAAAGCAAGCCTTAAAGCTTTTTAGTATCTAATAGAATATTGCCTAGAGATTAGTTTATTAAAGATATTAAAGACAGAGGGTATATACTGCCTATTATTATATATAATAAGATAATAATAATAGATAACTTAAGTCTTTAGCCTAGGTTATTTATAGGCAGAGGTTATAAAAGCTAAGGAACTAATACCAGATCTAGCTTGCCTAGAGAAACTGCTCTTACTAAAGAGTAATACTACTATTAAATTACTATCTAATCTAGCTATATATTATACTATTAATAGAGACTAAGTAGGCGGCTTAGTAGGCTAAAATAATAAGGAGATTATTATTATTTAAATTTATATTTATATCTATATTACTATTAAGCCTAGGCTAGGTTAGGTCCTTAAAGATATTATTAAGAAAGTAGCGGCTAATAGTAATAATAAGATAATAATAATTATAAATATTTATTCTAACTCTTATAAGTTAAGTAGTAATATTTATTAATATCTATTACATCTTATCTTCTTACTATAGCTCCTCTAATATATTTTAATTAGTATTACTATAGATAATAGTCTGGCTAAATAAATATACGCTTGCCTAGCTAAGGCTAGTTTATTAGAGATAAAGTGTGGTTTATTAGAAGGGAAGGACTAGCTAAAAATAGCAGACTAATTTAATACTAATTAAAGAAGGCAAATAGCAGTGGATAATTTTTAATCTCTAATTAGAGTAATAGCCTTTATAGTAAGAAGTAGTAAAGTAGATAAGTCTCTTCTATAAGAAGATATTCCTAAGGCTGCTATAAGAAGTATTAGTAAATTAGATATTAAGAATCTTAGGTATATAAGTAGGCTAGCTGCTAGTTAAGTGCATAAGAATAAGTAACTTAGATTAGAATTACTTAACTAACTTAGTATATTATACTTAGGTGCAAGGGCGGATAATACTACCCTAAAACTAATTTATATATAAAGCAGGGTTTATAAGAATTTAATATAAGATCTAATCTAAGTCGCTAAGTAGAGTTTTATTATAGGTATTAGAAAGAAAGATATAGTTAAGTAAGGTATTACTTATATTATTTTTAAGTTAAATAAGATTAAGTTTAAGTATAGCTAGGCTCTCTAAGCTATTAAGAAGAAGAAGCTAATATATAAGACTCTAGAGCTCTAAGGCTAAAGACTTAATAAGATTAAGGAATTAGGGTATAGTAAAGATTAATTAATTAAACTGAACTTACTCGCTGGTTTATTATATATCTGCTATAAGAGTAATATTATTACTAATTATCTATCTATAGGTATATATCTTAAAGATTTAATTAATAGGTATTAATAGGGTTATAGTAGAGAAGGTAATTATATATTACTAAATATAGATGCAAATAGTATTAAAGAGGTTAGGAGTGCTCTCTTTCTTATTAGAGGTCTTAGGATTAGTAATTAGGTAATATTTCTTATAGGTATCTTATAAGATAAGAAGGCGGCTAAACTTAATAATAATAGAGTATATTTTAATATATTTATAGGGTTATAATTACTTAATATTAATAATAGTTAAGTAAAGACTAAGAGTACTAAGTATATTAATAAGAATACTATTATAAGGCGAGTTAAGGATCTTCTAATTAAGAAAGCTTAAAAGTAAGGCAAGTATATATTAGTTAATATCTTTTTAAATAGCCTTAAGGTAAAAGGGTTTTATACTATATATATCTTTAAAACAACCCTTAAGTTTACTTAAGGCAGTCTTTTAGGCTAAAAATAAGATAATAGGGCCTAGGTTAAGTTTATCTACTTAGGCTATTATATTATAAATAATATAATTAATAACTTACTTTTAGATAATTATATATGCCTCTTTACTATTATACTTAAGGCGGCTAGAAAAGGGTTTTTATAAATCTTAACTTATCTCTTATTATTATAACTTAAAGAGAGTAGCAGGGCTAATAATTTTAATTATAGCTTAAAGTTATATTATTATAATAAGTTAAGGTAAGCTCTCCTAAACCTTCTTAAAAAGACCTATATACTTAAGTTACTCCTTTTAGGCCTTATTACTAAGCTAAGGCTAGCCTTTATAAAAGTCTAAGCTAATAAGTATCTTAAGATACTTAGGTTTATAGTCTTTTAGATAAGTAGCCTAGCCTATCTAATTAAGCTATAGGTTTAGCTTATAAATAAAGCCTAAGCTAATATTACTAGTCTTATTTTAAGTATTAAGAATAGCTACTTAAGCTTAATATTAAGTTAAAAGGCTATTATTATAAGTCTTAGGGTTAATAATATTAGAGTATAGGTCAGGTCTTAAAATCTTAAACTAGGCACTTTTACTACTTTTATAAAAGAAGTGCTAATATAGAATATTAATCTGCTAAAGTGGCGCGCTATTTAGCTACTTTTAGAATTAAATATTACTACCTCTTAATTAAGAATTAACCTAATTATATAAGATTAAAAGATATTATTAAATAGTTACTTAATAAGTATAAATATAATAATAATCTGGCTCTTAATATATTAAATTATATATAATAAGGCTGCTAAGTAAGGGGATTATAGGCTCCTTAGATGTAGGGTATTTAAGGCATATAAGGTTAATTTTCTTAAAAAGTATCCCTAAGATTTATTAGATAAAAGTAGTAATATTATACTATTATTAAATAAAGAGCTAAAAATATAAGTATTATAAGTAAGTAGTAGTTTTAAATATAAGGCAGGTATAATTATAATTATTATAAACTAATAAGTTATAGGCTTTAAGATAAATAAAAGATTCTATAATAAGATTAAGTTAAGATAAAAATAATAAATTAAAAGAGAAGAAAGATTAAAAGTAAATAAAGAATAAAAATAAGAGTTCTTAAATAGAAAGATTCTTTAAAAATAATTAATTAATAATAATAGTAATACTTTATTAGTTAATCTGAGAAATTATATTTAAAATATAAAAATTAAGTTTAAGAATATTTAAATTTAAGTTTTTAAAGTAAATAAAAAATTAAAAAGTAAATTAATTTTATATTTAAAAAAATATAATATATAATAATAAGATATAGGGTAAGTTAATTTATACTTAGATAATATAATATATAATAATAAGATATAGAGTAAGCTAATTTATACTTAGATAATATAATATATAATAATAAGATATAGGGTAAGCTAGTTTATACTTAGGGATTATTTTCTAAGAATATATAGAATACTCTAAGATTTTAATATAATATAGGGTAAATTAGTCTTTAACTTAAAATATTAATATATAAGATATATAGTTTTT
>JAANBC010000181.1:0-58948 GCA_014621405.1 Stylonectria norvegica
GAGGTTGTGTCGGCCGCGACAAAGGCCTCGGCTAGGCCTGCGACGAGAAGAAGCTCCGGGTTCGTCGGCGGGCGCAGGTCGACGATGCGGATTGCGCGCGCGGGCGTGCCATTTGCGAGTAGCTGGAGGATGATGTGGCTTCCGACGAGGCCTAGGTTGCAAGTCAGCGACTGTATCTGGGGTATGACTGGGGCGAAAGAGTGGACAGAGAAAGGGCCTAACATACCCGAGCCGCCGACGACGATGTACCTCCTCTCCAGGCACGGCGGGAGATTCGCATTCCAGTCAATGCCGCGTTTCGCGACTCGATCATACGTAGCGCGAACGGCATCCGCTGTGAGGTTGATAGGCGGAAGGTGTTTCTGTGCTTCTGCCGGTGTGGTTCGCATGACGACGTCGAGTCTCCAGGCGTAGAGGGCGAGACCGATGAAGCCCAGGATGAAGCCCGTGAGAAGAGCGCCCATGATTGACCTGTGGATCGCGTGCGGCGTCCTGACGCGTGAGCACGACGGAGTGGAGGTGAGGTTGTGAAGTTGGCTGACTTACACGGTTGGTTTAATAGTAGGTTGAGTGAGCGGAGTTGTTAGACTACTATCTTAGTAGCGGCTATAGGATTCGTGCATAACTGCATAGTCTACGCCACGACGTAATGCGAGCAACGTTCTTGACTGAATCCGAGATAATGAGAGGATAAGAGAGGAAATAGTTACTGCGCCTGCGTTATTTACCTCCCTTTGAATACTAGTAATCTAGACCTTAACCGCTTTTGTTACACGTCCCTGTGGGCCGAAAGCCAGGTAGCAAGAACTGAACTCCCTCTACTAAGCACTAGTACCTTATCAACTCGCCAACTGAGCAACAAACAGATCGACTCCCCTCAACCAAGGCCATGCTGAGCTTCTCGAATCTAGACGCTCATCTCCAGTTCATACTCCGTTAAGTGCGACAATCAAGGTCTGAACTAAGCAGGCCAACTTCCAAAATAATCAAAACACACTCGCAGTGCTCATCGTGAATCAATCACCAAAAGACCGGTCCTTTAATTCTTTCAAGACCATCACCAATCGAGTCGTAGTAATCTGCTTCAGCCTTGGGACGGAAGCCGTTGTTGTTCGTTCGCCCAACCTCATCCATCTGGGCAATCATGCGTAAGGTTGGCTCGCAAAGTTGATCGAAGGCCCCTTCTTTTTGAAACTGCTCAGGGGTCCAAGAAGTCTTATCCCCAACCTCCAGTTCAACGTTCTCCATGAGTAACTCCTCGGCTCGCGTCGATGTTATTGCAGCCTCGAACCACTGAGTTGGACAACCTTCTCCAGGAACTGGGACCGGGCATGTGAAGCCAGTATAGGTTGACATGCCTGGCCGGAAGTTGTCTCCTCTCTTCACGATCCGAGTCATGGTGATGGTAAGACAGCTGCGACCGTCGACACCGTGGCGATAGTTGGCGACGTGGCGAATGTTCATGCCGGCGATGGAATAACCAAGCGTCTGATCTTGTTCAGCCTTGATGTGAACATGGCCCTTTTCATCAGTGCTGGAATTGATTAGCCTGGGTGACGTAGGAACTATTTAGAACTATTACGCAACTTACCTAATGTCCATAGAAGTTACCAAGGACTCAGCAAACTCTTTGAAATCCTTAGGCACATAATGGTCATCGGAGCGAGTCAATGAGACTTTCATGTCCCAGGCGCGGTCCACACAGTGGACAACCAGAGACGATACTTCCTCTGTAGGGCATCGGCAGTAGTGCTCAAAAGTTTCCGCGTTGACCTCAATCTTGGTCTTAGCCTTGTCATCTCTGTGTCTACAAAAAATATCGTAAAAGACTTCCTTGTCGAATAAAGTCCAGCTGGACGCCTTGAAAGCTGCCATTTGAGGAATCATATCGGCTTCGGCTCCGTTAGTAGTGAGAATGTTGTGGAAGACGATACTAGAATCGCCGCTTTTCAACGATTCCTGCACTTCCTCAGCAGTGAGATATGGGCCGTGACCCATGTTCACCATACAATGCGCACTACCTTGTATACAAACACGACCGAATTTGGCTTCGAGTGTGAAAGTTCCAGGGGTAATTTGCAGGATGTTGAGAAGTTGCTTCAATTTTGCCCTGATATTCTGCATTACTTCGATATGACCAATGGGTCTGGCTCTCGCAAGGGCCTTGTTCATTGATGCATGGGAGGCATCTAATCCCGGAACGATCTGTGTCGACGATACCTGGGAAACCGTATCGATTCTGCCGGAAGTCCGCGGCGTAGATATTCGAAGGGCACTGGCACTAACAGAGCCATTCTGAGCAGGTAAGACCTTGCTCTCTGGAAATATAGGGGCTCCGGGCATGTTTGCAGCATTGCATATGTTGTCGGACGGCTTAGGAGGACCTGCCTACGAATTTTTATTAGTTGAAGAACGACATAAGTTACCAAAGAAACCTACTGGGGCACGAGCTTTCGAAACTGCATCAGATTTCTCGGCTTCGGTAGTATGAAATGGCGTCGATGATCTCCACGACTCTGATCTTGCCTGTTTCCTGCTTTTTTGCTGGCTTTGGCTAAGTCTTGAGCGTGTTTTAACACGTATATTTGGGCCGAAAACATCGCCATCTGATTGAATATTGGCGAGGGCTGCAGGCTGAGCCTGTGCTGTAGAAGCCACACCAGCCCAAGTTGGTGCCTTTGAATCTTTCGGTGGGGGCTGAACTTTCGGACCTGATGCAATGTTCGCCCAGCTCCCTTTGTTACGACCGGCTCGTTGTCGCATTGTCTCGAAGAGTTCCTTTTCTTTTTGCTCCTGTTTTTCAAAAACGGCAAGAATATCGTCATTTCGCATACCGCTGATGTCCTTCGTATCTGCTTCTAGGGGAGCGGCATGAGGGCTGGGGGTAGACATAACTGGAAATTTATCCAACGGTCTGGCAATTGGACCATCAAGGAAATCCATCAGATTCGTTTCCGGGCACTCTAGCACCCGCAAGTCCTCAGACGGCCTGCGATCTGACAGGCAACCCGATCCTGTTTCTGCGAAGGCGGGATGAATAGAAAACGATCCGCTGAAGTTCTTTGGCGGAGAATGTGAGTCAAGAAGACTAAAGTCCCCGAATGGCTTGTATTGCTCCATGGCTGATCGAGGTGGTGAGTTAGGCGCGAGTGAAACTAGATCATCTGTCGGTTTCGATCGAGCTGCGTCGATTAGCGGACTTGCTGTTGGAGGTAGGCGGTCAAGAAGCCCATTATCGACAGGCACCTGTAAAGTTATCTCCTCAGGTGTTGCCCGAGACGAGTTTTCCTCAATCTCACACAAAGACGACTGAGTAGTTCTGCTATCAGTGCAGTCGCCAACAGTTTCAAGACTAGCAATCCAGCTGGTAACGACATCGCTAGATGAAACTGGAGAGCTGAAGATTGTCTCAGTAGCAGCCTTCACCGTGGTCAATGAGGGTCCAGACGAGCCATTGCGCCTAGCTGGCAACTCTTCTGGCTGATTCTGATTCTCAAGGTGTTCCTCGGCTGCCGGACTCGTGTTTTCAGGAAAGTGAGCTCCGACAAATTGTAACTCTAGGTTTCCAGGGAGCTTTACAACTGCTGGTTGACAATCGGGGGCACGCGCAGGCTTGAATCCCTTTCTTTTGGGCCGGTATGCGTAGTCAGCGAATGGGCCAAACGACGATGTAATGGGTTCCGCTTCTGTTAAGTAGGCCTTGGTGCTTTTTATCCAACGGCCATGTGAGTCTTGTGACTCGACCCTTAGTGAGACTCCCTTGAGTAGGCGCTGGTAGTGGTCCGGTTGCTCCTCTGAAAGATGAGGCTGGATGTAGGTTCTTTGAAACAGGCCAAACTGGCTTAGGTATTGATAGAAGAACCGAAAGGGTCCAAGGCCCTCTGTGGAGATAAGATGGGTAGCACCGGACGATACAGAATCCTAGAGAAGGCTAATATTAATATACCCGCTCGATAGCTAGGGAGGTTCGTCTCAAGCAAGACATACACAAAATTCGAGCAGGGTTTCGAGCTTCCGAACTGCGTTGTTCACGCAATCCGCCCGATAATTGCTGCCAATATACACAAGAGCTCCGCTCATATTGTGAGTAATTTCGCAGTTGGCAGAATTTGCAAGTTTTTGGAGACCTAGAGTAGCACTGCCGTCCTTCGTGATGGAGTCGAAGTTTGACAAGAGCGTAGAAACCATCATGCCGCCAGAAGACTCGAGACCTCGCCAAACCGCTTTGTGCGGAAGGGCCTTGATTGCGTCGGGATACTGGTAGGGGCTGTACTCGGCCACATCGCTGCTTCCCATTCTTTGGTAGAATGGCCATGGAATTACTTGAGGATGTTCCACAACAATATCAACGTCTGCCTTGTTTCTTTGTTCCTCAACTTCGCTGTCGTCATCGTCATCGTCAGAATCCTCTTCTACAAGGCCCGTCTCTGTTTCTAGAAGACCCTCCAAGCGGGAGTGGAACCAAGAATAGATGTCATTTTGATAGTCGGAAGCTGCAATCATCTTGAACCAAGGAATGTCTGGTTCATAGAGAATTTCTATGCATTTTGCCTGCTCGGTATGTCAGATCCAAATATTGGCTGAACCTCAGACTCCAAACTCACCGGGTCTAGCTCAACCGATGCCTGTTCAATGATAGAAGAGACCCCGTTCGGCAGTAAAGGTGGATTGCATGTAACGTAGAACTCTGTAAAAGCCGCCATGATTGGTTCGACCCTAAAGAGTCTACCGATATGGGCACACAAGTTTTTACAGTGTCGAAGTCTGCTGTTGCGTTTGTCGCGTTGTCAAGTCCGGCGCTGCCCTGAGTCCGGAGAGGTTGGTTGTCCGTGGTCTGGGGGCTAAAGTCTGGCGACAACTGCGCAGAAAATGACCAGGATATAATTAGCTGTGGTTTCTACTGAGGCTCTTGCCATAAAGATTCAGGGCAGCCTTCGACCAAAGTATGATAGTCCTGAACATGTCCACGCGCATTAGTAGTTGAACTCAAGCAGCCGTCAAAACAGAGCAGTCGTAGATACCTCGGGCGACCGCTAAGGTCAATGCAAAGCAAAGGCAGCTTGAGTATTGGAAAAGTCTTCGCATACCTGGAGAAGCCCTGATTGTGCGCCAAGTCCTTATATCTCTCCGTGTATCTCTTTCGGAGTAGGCCAGGCTATTTGAAAGTAGCCAAGACTCGGGTACTATAAGAGCACAATCGGACAACACTGGCAGTCCAGACCACGTGGTGGTAGGCCACTAGAATCAAGTGTTAGTACAAAAGCAGCCATGATTGAACGTGTTCCAAGGCTGCGACTATGCAGAACCACGCCCTAAGGAGCACCGGCAGTGTATTGCTGGCTTGACTTACAGGCTGCTGCTGTTGAAACGGGGGCCTCCTTCGGTTGGGATTCGGGGTCTAGTCAAAAGACTACGTAGCTGTGTGATATCCTTCGAGATGTTGCAGTACTTGATATTCGTTACTTCCTACCGCGATGGTGTAAAAGAACGTAGAATGCGATGGGTCGCCGAACGAAGGACGCAGGAAAGTTGCCCTGGTGATGAGGCGACTTAATCGCGGAATCGACGTTTTGAGGTGGATGATGAGAGAGAAAGAAAGGAAAACGATGTTTGCTCCAAGCATTGAAGTGAAAAGAGAGAAATCTGACGTGCCGTTCGTTTGCCAGCTGTTTTCTTATCAGAGGCAAGTGTTCACCAGGCAAACGGAAGGTTGCTGGCTCACTTCCCGCCCCAAACGCGCTTAGGTACTTATGTGACTGCCCTATGCGAACAGTTGGCAAACAGCTGCATGACGTGATGCACAATACTTAAAGGTAAGAATATAGCATCGAGGAGCAGTGAATCACATCTGAAAGTAGTTGTTCGTTAATAGGACAGGCCACTAGACTATCATCCATAGTTGGTAACCCTGAACGAGGCACTTAGACTACAAAGTTGAGGAACACATACAGAAAACCATTGTTTCCACAAGATTAAGCAGCTGAGTTATACCATCCATGGGTGCCTCCAGCACATCTCTCCCGAATCTTGTATAAGAGGTAATCTGTCATGTGTCATAAAATCAATCACTCTAATAGCTTTTCTCGCCAGCATCATTTCCTAGATATGTTCCCACCCGATGTTAGGTGTTCCTCGTCGGGAGGAATCATCATCAAAAGCCGCGCTGTTAGAACCATCCAACGCCAGTAGCGCCCCTATCCTTCTCCTCCTAATCCATAGCAAGGTCGGAGCAAACAAAGCAAGTCGTATCCAGTTCGTGCGTATATCCAGTCCATCTATTGGAAAGGTGTACAGTAATCAGAGCAATGGTAGAGGAGGGAGGTGTTGTGTCGGCTCATTGCGCTTCCTTGACATTCTCCCGGACTTTCAACGCCCACTTTAGTTTCCCGAGCGCCGCTCTCGACTCCTCCAGCAACCTTTCTTGCTCGTCCTCTGTCGTCCGGGCATGGGTCTTGATGTCCCTCAGCTCGTGCTCCTGTGCCGCCTTGTACTGTTCGAACAGGCGCGCGATGTCGTCCTTTTCGTGCCTCAGCTGCTTGATGTTACCATCTTGCTGATCGCACAGCTCTCTCAGCGTCTGGATCTTCTCGTCGTCCTTGCGCCGCTCCGCGACGAGCACCTCAATTTCGGCCTTCATCTTGGTCACCACCCGCTTAACCTCGTCGCCCTGATCTCGCCAGTGTGAAGAGATGGAGTTGTACCGGCCCTCCATCAACTGTGCATAGCTCGTCGCCTCTTCCACCTGGACCGTCGTTTTGGCCTGCATGTTCTCCATCTCGTCCTTCCAGCCCCTCTCCCGTTCTTGGGCTTCCTTGGTCCTGTTCTTTTCTAGCTGGACCGTTGCCGTCAACGTCTCTACTTGGCGCTCTTTCCGTGCGAGGAGCGTCTTTGTCACATTGGCCTCTAGTAGCCGGCTTTCGTAATCGCTCATCATGCGCTCCATCTTGTCCTCGACGAGCCTGGCGGCCTGCTTCGCCTCGTCGGACCGCAGGCGCTCGATCTTGATGTCCCGTTTCAAGGTCTCGTTGTCGCTGACCAGCTTGTTGATAACTCTTCCGGTCTTGCCCAGTCCAGCCTTCCCAACCGTCGAATCCCAATGGCCATCCGGCGGCTCCGCGCCCCCCTCGGACACGACGGAAGTATCCGGTTCGATGGATGGCTCGATGACTCTCGCAGAACTGGTACTCCATCGTGAAGGGATCTCGGTCTTGGAATCGCTTTTTAACCTGACGCTGGGGGGTGTCTTGTCGTGCTGACTCGCTCCGACGGCGGACGTGGCGCTTGTGTTGCTGTTGACGCTGCTCGAAAAGCCGCTACGTTTGCTGTCTGGGCTGGACTCGGAGCCTTCGAGACTCGCGACACTTCGTATGGTGCTCGACCTTGCCATGGCCTGCTTGAAGGAAGCAGGGCCACGGCCTTTCATGCTGTTGATAGAGCCGGTCGAGGCGGGCGTCAGCGTCTTCTCGGCGGAACCATGCAGCTCGGGGTTCGAGGCGGCAAGTGCGGCGGCTGTTTGCAGAGCATCAGCATGAGAAAATATCGTTGTTTCAGAAAGGAGAGCAAGCGGAAAGTGTTGTCAGCCGAATGGGAAGAGAGAGAGAGATTGAGAGAGAGCGCAGGAGGTGGTGGAGGTGGAATGCAGATGGATGGGCGTGGTCCGCTGTCGACAAAATTGTGGGGAGCAGCTGCTTTAAGGATTTCTACTTGGAAGTTGATGGGAAATGGGATGCAAGGCAACGCGTACCATTAACGGCGTCCTTGTGTATGGCAAAGTCCTTCCTTGAGAGACGCTTCCAAGGCATTGCCTAGCCCTTAGTCTTTGAGAGGGATCTCCCTCGTAAAATGTGTAGCGGCGTGATGCAAGTAAACACGGCTACGAAGTTTTGGTCCCGTCGCGGAGGGACTGGAGGGATGACGGATGGCGGATGCGAAGTGCGAGGCCAAGCGCAGGTAGCGCGTTGATTGACAGGACGGGTACCTGGACGGAATAATAATAAGAATAGGAGGGACCACCTGTCAACCTGGAATAATGGATGGCGTGAAGACGAGAGAGTTGTAAATTAGAAGCCAGAATTTAAAGAGGCTTCATGCCGACGCAAAGCTTTCTAGCTGAAGCAACAATGCAACTTCCAAACGCTGAAGATAAAGACAAAGACAAAGAGGAGACATCAGGCACGGATGACCTGGAGATGCATGGATCCAATCCATCATCCAACCTGCAATCCATGAATGACGGATGTTGACAAGGTGACTGACAACGCCCATGGCCCCCGACTTTCAGGCCCACACACGCGCGCGATGCTCCGCTGCAAGGGTCCTCCAGGCTGATGGGCCCCCTGGAGCCACTAGCCCGCACCGCCGTCGTTGCACCGGGGCGCCGTCGCCGCCGCGGGTGGCCCGGCAACGCCTCACGTCGACGTCGTCACCTCCAGGAAGTGTTGTTCATGCGATGCGTCACGGGAGCGAATAGCTTCCACTATTATTTCGCTCGTGTCGTTGGAACTTTGCTGCTTTGTCCGCGACTATTAGACGCCTCGTTGGATCATAGATACTACTAGTAGACGTTCGCGTCTTTGTGGTTTGTGGTCTTGTACTTCCCACACTTACACGAGCAGACGAGATATCAAGCCTTCAAGTCACACCCATAGACGGATGTTATAGGAGAGTTTCCATCTGGTGGTGTTCCTAAGCCAGATTATGGACTGCAACTCCAGCAGACTGCCAATAGTCTTTCATAAACTACTAGTAATAGTCATGTTCGTAACCAACACTTGGTCTACCGCTCACTTCCATGTCGCTGTACGAAGTCTCCAGCCAAGGCATTTCCGAAGCCTCCACTGTTACCTCAACTGGCCGGCAATTGTTCCAGCCGTGCCGTAAACTCGATATTGGATATCATATATTCGCGCTTTTGTCAAACCGCCCTCGCCTCGAGAGGGCAGCTCGCTTCACCCGCAGTTTTTCCTCCGACCCTCTTCTCTTGATCCTACATCTCTATCCTGCGGAGCAACATCTGCTCTTTTTCGTGCGCAAAAACGCAGGTATAGCTATAAAGAATACCGTTGCGAACCAACCAACGCCGCCACTGCCTTAATCGTGTATCGCCAGAATGCTACGATGGTAGATACTGTTCCAGTCCCGCATTGCACATCTTATGCTGGGTTACAGGCGTCCGTCTTTCCGCAACCAGCGTCCCCATATCATGGTTTGAACGTCGTCTGCGAGTCGTCTTAGTATAATACACCACTGACATCGATGATCCGGTAACTGGAGAAATGCCCTCCATGCCACGTCGTAGCTCGTTCCATATAGACATGGTCCCGCCAATCGCCTGCTCATGTCGCAATAGCTGGCACGCCGGCCGTGGTGGGACCATCACCACTGGCTTCGTGTGTGGCTGTCTCGATGAATCCTGGGCGGTATCTCGAGAGATATTTGCCAGCCATCGGCCGTGAATCTTCGTCTAGTTTTTAGGTTAGCAAAGTAGCCTTCAGCCAATTTCAACAGCTGTACTTACACTCCGTCCAGATATCTTGCACAGTGTCCAACGCAGCATCCTTCACAGGAGGCCGCATGATCACCAGGTACAGCAAGCTAGTCAGAGCTAGCTGGACAACGCTCGGGTCGCGACACATATGCTTCACGCGCGACAAAATGGTCTTGTTGAGCTCAGGAATCTCGCTCAAGAATCGCGTCAACACCTTGTCTTGCTGGTGCAAATACGGGAGAAAGCCATCGATGAGCCGCAGAGCACACTTCTCGTAGTGCAAGGGCCGATCGCCGCCGGCTTTTTGTTGTAGCTTGTCATTGTACCACTCTTCACAGAGCCATGAGACGGCCACATCGAGGTGTCTGCGGAAGTCCTCCATCACGTAGCCATACAAAACATCTCGGATGTTGTTGCTGAGAGAAGGTGCTGCCGCTGTATCGTCTTCGCCTTTGACCACATCTTCTTCGATTCCCGCTGATGACCGGGTTGCCAGTCGTGTCAAGATCGTCATCCATGAATCTCGGTTTCCGGAACTTGCTGCTAATCTGATAAACCCAGCCTTGTTCTTTTTGGCGGTTGGATCGTCCAGGGATTTCATCATCTCGAGCACCCTCGTGACCGTCCCACTTCCAGCTCCAAGCGCCAATTCTGGGGTTAATGCTTGTGGTTGGGGGAGGTGGACGGATTTCAATGCTAGGCTATCGTGAAAGTCCGACGTGTCATCCACTACCGCAGAGCCATCCAGTTTGTTGAGAATCTGTTCCGTATCCTCAGCTTGGTAGAAATCGGGTTCATAATCATCATCGTCTTCGTCGACCCCTAGAGGGGCAGTGTTCGGGTTCAGTTCCGGAACAGGGGCACTAGCAATAGTGTCTAGACGGCCTCGGATGCCGTCGACAGCCTTGGCTAACACCTGCGGATCTATCCTAGACAGAGTAGTGACGGCTATCTTGGCTACCAAGCCAGCTGGTACTTGCGAAATGTCAAAAGTTCTTAGGCCGTCATTTCCAATCAGCGTAAATACGTCTGCTAGACTGTGTACACCAGGGCCCAGGGGGGGTATTGTGATTTGTGACGGGGTGAGCCGTTGTCGCTTAGCATCGTATCCGTCGTGCTGTTGTGCTTCGAGCGGTCGTTTCCTTCCAGCATCGTCAAATACTTCGGCCATGGTGCGCATCATGCGCTCGACATGTTGCTGGATCTTCGGGGCTAGGGGGTTGTGGGGATCCTTCTTGGTTAGATGGATTAATAGTAGTCGAGATGTCTTCTCCATCGATTTAATCATCACTCGGGCCTTTGGTGTCATTGGCGAGTTGGCCAATTTCAGGGGGTTGAAGTTGAGTAACGCGTTGAGGATTCGGTTAGAGGTTCCAGGGCGTGTTCGGACCAGAATTGAGAGGCAGTTCAACGTCGCGTCAACCACCAGAGCATCGCTATGAAGACTGATCAGAAACGCTCAGCCAGCAGAAGAGTCCTTATCTTACCTGCTCTCTTGCAATACAGCCAACATGCGATCTAGCAATCCCGTAGCTTCTGCTTCCAACGTCCTCGGGTCAAGGGATTGATGATTCGGCGGGACCTTATCCAAGGACACATCGAGAGTGCCGCCGTACTATGGAAATATGTCAGCGTCGTTCATGCAGCCAATGCAGATATGTCCATACCCTCAATTCAGCTCCTGACCCGACGCTTTGCGCCAGTATGACACGCTGCGCAAACTTGATGCAGCATATCCTGACCGATGGGCCTGCGTTATCCCATATCCGCAAGATCTTTTGCTTTATCGCTACCATCCTCTCCCATGTAATCGTATCGTATCCGTTATTAATTCTGCGAGCAAGATCAGCATCATGTAGCGCAGCAAACACCATGCCCACACTTACATCCATCTCATCGCCAGTGGATAAATGCTGGCAGCGGTTTGTATCACACTCCGTAGCACCTGGGGGTCCTCTCGTTCGTTCTCAATCATCGACTCCAACGTCGTGAGCACATACGGTTGCATCGTCTCCTTTTCTCCGTTGGGCAGCGCTGGCGTCGCAAACGCCTCCGCAAGGAATTCGGCACCCCATCTCCGCAGCTCGATGATGGCGTTGGGTCCAATGATGGGGAGGATACCCTTGACAACACTGGGATAGTACTTAACATCGCCCAGTACGAGTTTGCGAGCATCGTCGAGCTGTCGAATCTGCTCCGACACGGAGAGCGAGTTGGCCATGGTCGTTCGATGGGCGCGGCACGGCCAGCAATAGAAGAGGGTTGAAGGAGCGGCAGCGCAAGCGGCAATAGTCCCTAGGGAGACGCAATGGTCATAGAGCAAAGGCAGAGCAACTACGTGGAGGTGGTGGATGGAAATTGGAGATGCGGCTCTTGTCGCGCGACTGGGCTGAACTGCCAGATTAACTTTTCCCAAGTGTCTTCATGCTCCGCAGCAATCGCCCAGGTTAGTCGATCTCGGTGTATGTCGTCGAGGTTCGGCGTCGCAGTCGTGATATCTGAATGTAAGCGTGATGCAAGCACTGTCCTTCGTCTTGCCGCGGTCGAAGATGGTGTCTTTGTCTTTCTCTAAGCCGCCTTCAGGGTTTTGGCGACAGGCGAGACGCGGGAGCAAAGGCGACGTGAACCCACCCTTGTCCAGGCCAGCTAAAGCGACAATGCCAGGTACGTCACGCCGCCGGTACTTTAGCCGGTGTTGATCCGAGAAGACCTTCCATCGCCTGCATTGCGAACCGAAGATCCAATCAAGACGGTATATCTTCTTCGCAAATCAACGACGGTTAATCGATTGACCCACGCTGATTCGAATTAAACACTTTCCTACTCTTTGGCTGTCGTAACAACGACTTCTATCGATTTCGCCATGGCGGGGTTCGTAGAGTGCTCCCATCGATCCCGAACCCAGTGGACTGACTGATCGATCAGACGACAACAGACTTCACAGTCGACATACTACGATCGACGACTACGTCAAGGTCCTGCACTGATCCGAGCACGAAGACCGTATCTATTCAAGAACTCCATCACTGGGCTTGGCTTGTTGGGCGTTGTTGGGGGCATCTGTACGCGAAACGGAATCGCATTCGCCGCCGTGCACTCTACTGACATTGCCTTAGACTACTACACCATCACTGCCGTTGGCCAGGACGACTTCGACGACGTCAAGGTCCCGGACAATCCGGAGAGGCCAACGGGCATCAGCCTGAAATACCCAACAAAGCCGAGTACGCCGAGTACTTGACCGTTGACACCGGCTATAAGCTCGACTCTGCTCGACAAGCTCTGGCAAGTTGGGATGAGGAGAGTTGGGTGGAAGAAGTGGAAGGAACAGGCAGGCTAACCCGTTCAAGTTACCTGCTGCTTTGAACGCCGTAATCATTCCAAAGAACATCTGTATAACATGTAGTTACAGCGTCTTTCTCGATATATATGGGTACAGAGGGATCCTGTACACTAGTCCTAGAGGCATGCGAGACCCTGTCTGCTGCCATATACCACCCTTCTCCAACCCAAAAAGCACGCTGTGAATCTTGACGCGTCCTATGCTCAAGTGTTGCCGATTTTCTCAAGACAAAATAGAAAAATAAAAAGGGTTACGCATCAACTGCGAAGCCAACAGTTCCCCTGGGTATCACAAAATCCGAGTGCTAAAGCAATGATCCTCCTCATTCCCTAGCCAAGTTGACGAAGGGCCAAAACTGACAGGCCCGTGGCCTGGAAATAACATTCGCTCATGCTGCGGCTGTCTTTGATCCACGATTTATGCTCGAAAGACTACCAACTCGTTTCATTTGGTGGTGCGCAGTGTTGAGCAGAGATCGCGCCAACTCGGGAGACTCAGACAGCCGGCTTGAGAGCGCAGGTGACCGTTGCTTGGCATTGGCCCCTTCGAAGACCGTTCTCGGGTCGGCGGGGTTTTGGACTGAGGTTGGTTGTGATCCACGACCAGCCGCGTTGACAGTTCGTCCATCTATTTGTGCTGGTGGTGATGTTTGTGGGTATACCTTGTGCGCCGAGTGGTTCGGGTTAGCCCAAGGCGTATCCTTGAGGAACTGTTCACCCGCGGGACCAAGCCTGGTGAATGTTGCTGTGTGGTATTCTTCGCGTGGTGGCTGAACCAGTGGCTTGTGTCGCCCTCGCCTTGCTCGCTTGACATAGTCAGCCAGGTTCATCATGGGATATAACACATGCGGGGCAACATACCTCGATGGCACTCAAGTCATCTTCAAGCTCCATTGCAGAAGCCCCCCTCATTTCTGGACCAGCGGGGAATCCTTCATACTTGGCAATGCTGGCCAGAGTCGATACCTCGCGGTTGTACGCCACAGCGTTTCTGACGCGTTGCGCAGGGTCTTTGGGAAATAGCAATCCGCAGTCTTGCAAGCTATGCGCGCTTCGCCTGGCGGTCTGAACATCGTACCATTCCTTGTTCAAGGCCTCCAGGGCCTTCTCTCGTTTCTCGCGAACAGCCTGGAAGTACTGACCCCATACTTGCGCTCGCTGGGCCACAGATCTCTTTTCGTGGGCTTTGACGCGATATTCGAGTTCACTGTTGATCTCTCGCAATTTTTGGTCTAGCCTATCGTCGAGACACTGCTTCATGTTTAGATATTCCGGATGTGAAGGTACGCTGGCCATAAGTGACTCTTCCTCTTCCTCCAGTCTCTGTAAACGGTCTTTGTAGAGCCTATGTCGCTTCGTTAGTACCATTCCATCGTTCACGAAGGAGTTCGTCTCACCTATCTCTAAAGACCCCAAACATTTCTTCAATGTGCGTCCAATCCTTGAATGCGGCGTGTTTTCTCTCCACTGTATATTTGTGAGCTCGAAAGCCAAGATAACGGGGGAAGACTCCTGACCTTCTTCGTCGTGTGCGGTAGCTGCGTCAGCTTCTTCATCTACGTCGGCGTCCTGATGCTCGCCATGAGATTCCGAGTCGTGTCCCCGAGTACTATCACGGGACCCCTCATGACTCCCCGCATCGGTTTCATGACCGACATCAGCTCTGGATACACCCTTTCTCCTTCCACCACGTGTGTTTTTCTTGGCTACCCGGATCTTGTGTACAACAGCCTCATACTCAGGCACTGTCGAGCGCTTTTGAGGTGAGCTCTCCGAGTCTTCCACAGCGGAGTGGCTGACACTATCTTCGTTCGCTGGGGTTGCCTCATCTTCGTGCATTATAGTATCCTCGTCTTGTTTGGGAATGTCTGTGGCCAGCTCGGCTACTGAGCCATTCCGCTTTCTAAGCGGTTGCTCAAGAACTGGTTGTTCGATAGCTGGAGACCGCTTTCGTTTCCGCTCTTGCAAATCGTGCTTGTGCTCATCGTCAACGCTCGTGTCTTTGGTCGTCGCGGGTTTGGTCGGAGATTCGTCGCCGTGTCTACTTGAGCCATCGGACGCATCGTCACCGGAAAGCGACTCGACGTCACCATGCTCAGCGGCTTCGTCCAAAGTTGCGGCTCGTCGTAGCTTGCTGGGGGTGTGCTCGTAGACTAGACCTTCGTTGAATTGATCGACGACGACGTCCCTCTGCCGCTGGTGCTTGGGAGTGTCGTAGAGCCTCTCGGTCTCGGCTTCGGTGTCATTACCATCGGAATTGACATCCGAATGGGCGTCGGAGAGAGCACTGTCGGAATCAGACGCGTTGTTAGCGAGCTTATCATGATCGCCGCCTGTTTCAGCGACGCCATGGTCATCATGGTCGAGCTGCATATGTTCGATATCGTCGTCGTGATCGTCCTTGTCGTCGACCTCGCTCAGCGGGCTTGAGACGTTGCTGTCTTCTGGATCGAGTCCCCCCCCTCGAGGAGGAGAGAGGGGAGGCAGTACAGAGGCAGTCGCGGCCATGACTGTCGAGGGTTATGTATGGCTTTCCGTAATGATGCTCAATGGGGAGCCGTGGGAGCCGTGGGAGCCGTCAGACGGAGGTTGAGGGGGAGGAGGTCGCTCTACGGTGGGTCGGTCGGGGCGCGCGCGGAGACGGCAGGTTGGCGACGATCGCGTGGGTCGCTGTCGGAGCAGCTCTCTCGAAAAATGGTAAAGTGAGGTGTGATAGGCTCGTATCGGCCCAGTTTCAGGCCCAAAAGGCGCCGCGTAATCGTGGTTCAGCAAGCGAGGCGAGAAGGGTTCGAGGGTTTGAGGGGGGTGGACGGCCGGATGCGCAGCGCTGGGGCCAGAGCCAGAGGAAAAGCGAGAGAGAGCGGGCTGAATGACGGGGCAGAGCGGTCACACGCGGCAGAAACCCGTGGCACGGGGGTCCGATAGACGACCCGCGGTCTCAGGCCAATGACGCATTCTTCCGGCGCAAGGCTTCGGGCGCCAAAACTTCTAGTGGGGCTCTGCAGCTGCACTTTTTCTGCCTTTTTGTGTTGCAGTTCCAGAGGCTGATTTCTCGGTTTCACCTCCACGACACTGTCATAGCTCCATTATGGCCAAACGGTACGTCTTTGTGCAATTGAGTCCCATGAGAAGCATTCCGGCTAACTCTTCAGCAGCACAAAGGGCTTGGCAGCCTCCTCGAAGAAAGTCGACCCCACCCTCAATGCGCTTTTCTCAGCCAGTGTAAGTCGTGCGACGGCAGTCGGTTCCTAGATGTCTTAGCTAACCTGTCCAAGGCTGGACCTGTCAGAGCTCCTGTCAAGTCAAGGTACACCCAATTGCTAGAAAAGAAGCCGAAAGCGGCTCCCGTACCTCGGGAGGTCGTCACAAACGAGGACGAGGACGACGAAGGCGACGATGAAGTCTTGTCGGAGATAAGCGAGGAGCTTGACTATGGAGATGACGACGAGGAAGACGACGACAACGACGACGATGATGAGGATCTAGAAAGCAACAATGCCTCTGAAACTTCAGAACAAGCTGAGGAAGCTTCCGAGGCGGACAGTCCTGACGAACCCATGAATGATGCTCCCGTAGAGCTCGACAACATCATCCAAGCTGCGGAGGGAGACAGATCTAAGCGAGAACGGAAGCGCAAGAGGAAAGACGAAAACGAAGGACTCGAGGACAAGTACCTCACCAAGCTCATAACCGAGGACGAGCCCGAACCTATCGGGAAGCGACAAAAGGGCGATCCCTCCGAGGACGACGACGAAGCAAAGGACGACGACGACGATGATCTGATTGTGCATGAGACTCTTGCCAAAGAGGATCCCAACGCTTCCGATGTGGAAAAGGCCTCGCGTACTGTCTTCCTCGCCAACGTCTCCACCGATGCGATATCATCCAAAGCAGCCAGAAGGACACTGTTGGCGCACATGTCCTCCGTTCTCGACAAAGAGGCAAAGCCAGCCCAGGCGATCGAGTCTATCCGCTTCCGCTCTGTAGCTTTCGCCGGCGGAGCCCTGCCCAAGCGCGCTGCGTACATCACCAAGACATTGATGGAGGCAACAACCAAATCCGCCAACGCATATATCGTGTACTCGACCGTCGCAGCCGCCCGAGCCGCTACGAGCAAGCTCAACGGCACTGAAGTGCTGGGACGCCATATCAGGGTCGATAGCGTGGCTCATCCCAGTCCCACGGCCCATCGCCGCTGTGTCTTTGTGGGCAACCTGGGCTTTGTCGATGACGAGACCGTTATCAACACCGACGGTGATGGGAAGACTACAGAAAAGAAGCGAAACAAGACGCCTTCTGATATTGAGGAGGGCCTATGGCGGGAGTTCGGAAAACATGGCCGCGTTGAGAACGTCCGTGTAGTGCGGGATCCCAAGACCCGCGTTGGCAAAGGCTTTGCCTACGTTCAATTTTATGTGAGTTCAGCACGAGGCCCCTCATAACTCACAGGATTCTAACATGCTGCAGGATGCCAACGCCGTCGAGTCAGCTCTTCTGCTTGACGCCAAGAAATTCCCTCCCATGCTCCCTCGCCCGATGCGTGTGACCCGAGCCAAGGACCCTCGCAAGACCGCCACAGCGCAAGAGCGAGCCGGTTCCAAGGGCCAGCCTCCAAAGGGTGGCGCAGGAAACATGAAGTACCGTGTCAAGGCCACACCCGAGCAGCAGTCCATGGCCGGCCGTGCAGGCAAGCTCCTCGGGCGCTCAGCAGCCGCCCAGCAAAAACACGGAAGGAAGCCTTCGCACAACAACAATAACAACAGCCAGCCTCAAGCGACCGGCCCCCAACTGAAGACGCCAGAGCAGGTCATCTTCGAGGGCCGCCGCGCATCGTCGAGAGACGCCCTGCCCAAGGACCTCAAGGGGAAGAAGAAGGGCAAGTCGGCCAAGCCGAAGAACCGGAGCGCCCGGAGAGCCGCCGACTGGAAGAAGAAGAGCTGAGGGTAGCGGCCAGGACCGGAGCGCAATGAGGACGTGTCGGCACTTGAGAGATGGAAGGGAAGGGAAGGGAAAAGTTGTTTTGGGCGACTCGCCATTTCGCTTTGAGTTGTTTACGAGGTGGTAATTTTGGCCGCCAACACTCGTGCTAGTTTTAGAAATGCATAGGCGGCGCACCCTTGGCTTCGGGCATATGCAGTTGCTGCCGGACGAATACCCACCTGTTCGTACTAATACAATTTGGCACGAAATCACTTGGCAAGTCTCATTGATAAGTACTCACAGATGAATAGCAGTTCGGGTCGGTTGTAGCCCGCAATAGCCTTTTTTCAGTTTCAGCTTCAAAGAAAAGGGCTTGATCCAACTAAGTACCTCGCGCTGGCTGGTTTCACCGCCGCACATGACATTTGTTTGTTCAGGCCAACGTACGAGCGTGACGTCGTCGCCGTTTCACGACGGCGTTCCTTGTTCAAAGGGAAATAGATATATCATCAATTTTGCCTGCTTGCTTCAACAAGGGCGCCTTTTGCGTCTCGTCTAATAATTAGACTGTGTTCCAAAAGCACATTAGCTAGCGAGTAACCTGAGCCAAATCGTTCGTGTGGTGGCGTCCACGGCAATTCAACCCCCCGTCGCCACCAAGATCTCATCATCAGAGGAAATTTCAATCAACATCCTCCGTAGCTATCCTCATTCTATCCTCGTTGTACAGTATCATGTCTTGTAGTCATCGTAATTTGTATCCATGGGCACAAAGTCACGACAATCTCTTCGAGATTAAGAGGTTGCGCAGTGACTTAATACTCGGCGTCCTCCTCAGGGTCCAGCGAGTCGGCAGCAACCTCCTCGTAATCCCTCTCGAGAGCGGCAAGGTCCTCGCGGGCCTCGGTGAACTCGCCCTCCTCCATGCCCTCGCCGACGTACCAGTGGACAAAGGCGCGCTTGCTGTGCATGAGATCGAATTTGTAGTCGAGCCGCGACCAGGCCTCAGCAATGGCAGTGGTGTTGGAAAGCATGGAGACGGATCGGTTGACCGAAGCGAGGCCACCATCTTCGGGCGCTGCGGGAACTGCGACAGGTTTCTGGTAGTTGATGCCGACCTTGAAACCAGTGGGACACCACTCGACCAGGTTGAACGACGCCTTGGCTTTGAGGGCGGCAATGGCAGCAGTGCAGTCGCGGGGAACGCAGTCGCCACGGTACAACAGGGCGACAGCCATGTATTTGCCGTTCCGAGGGTCACAGACGACCATCTGGTTGTTGGGCTCAAAGCCTTGGAAAGGGTCAGCAACAAAGCGTTTCAGGTTTCATGAGCAAGGACTTACACTGGAATGTGAGATCTTGGGTCTTGAAGCTCTCGTGTTCACTCTTGGCAGCAGAAATGACGGGAGCGTAGCTGATCAAGGGATAGTGAATTCGAGGGTAAGGGACGAGGTTCGTCTGGAACTCGTTGAGATCGACATTGAGTGCGCCGTCGAACCGGAGCGACGATGTGATGGAGCTGACAACCTGCGCAATCAAGCGGTTGAGGTGCACAAACGAGGGTCGGGGAATATCGAGGTTGCGTCGGCAGATGTCGTAGACAGCCTCGTTATCGACGAGGAAAGTGCAGTCCGAGTTCTCGATGGTACTGTGAGTCGATAGAACGGCATTGTAGGGCTCCACAACTGAAGTAGAGACCCTTGGGGCGGGATAGACGGCGAACTCGAGCTTGCATTTCTTGCCAAACTCGGTGGAGAGGCGCTCAAGCACGAGAGCACCGAAGCCAGATCCAGTGCCACCGCCGAAAGAGTGGAAGATTAGGAAACCCTGCAGAGATTGGCAGTTGTCTATGGTACCGCATTTAGCAACTTGACACAACGACTAGGTGAGCGTTGGGAAACTCACCAGCAACGCGTCGCACGCGCTCCATGACGGTGTCAACCATCTCCTTGCCAATGGTGTAGTGACCACGGGCGTAGTTGTTGGCGGCATCCTCCTTGCCGCTGATCAACAGCTCGGGGTGGAAGAGTTGGCGATAGGCCCCGGTGCGGATCTCGTCGATGGGCGAGGGATCGAGGTCGGCGAAGATGGCGCGGGGCACATGCTTTCCGCTGTTGGTCTCGGTGAAGAAGGTCTCGAAAGAGCCGCTGTCGCCCAAATCGGGGGCATTGGGATCGAGGTTACCGTCTTGGCCCAGGCCGTGCTCCAAAAGGTAGCTGTCACGTCTCGGTCAGCTCTGAGGCTCTCGGATATTGCGTCGAGGCGGCTACGTACAGCTCCCAGGCAGAATTGCCGAGCTGGACACCAGCCTGGCCCAGGTGGAGGTGAAGGATCTAGGCGGCGCGGTACTATCAGTATTTACTCGCGTTGAGCATGAAGGTTGAGTGTCGAGCATCGCTCTCCCGGTGGTAGCTCGGATTAAGGAGTGGTTCGTTCCAAAGGACGCCAGTGGAACACCAGCGCCATCCGAGGTAGAGGGGTTCGGGACGCGGCAGGGAACTCACCTCGCCCTTCATGGTGAATTCGTAAACGGAGGAATAAGCGACGTGGGACGAGCTGCTGTGTCGACTGATGTTATGGCCAAGGTTGAGTTACGCGCGCAGCGCAGAGGTGAGAGAGGAAGCTGGAGCAGCTCAGTGTTGAATTTCAGGTGGATGTTTGAGGTGTCGCCGTGCTTCAAGTTGTGGGCATTGGCGGGGTCCATGCGATCAACGGGGCGGCCCCCGGGCGCCAAAACAGCGCTGGGACGTCCACGAGGTACCTCCACTGGCAGCCAGATAGGCCTAGATAATGCTGAACCACAGGTACCAGCTACCCCTCACCGCTAATTGAGATCACTTAGTCCCGGGAGCATGCCAGGGGGTGGCTTCCAGTGGTTTTGCTGGGCCCTTGCATCGTGGCTCCTGCGAACGGCTGCTACTCCAACATTAGGTGGCGATAGCTGGAGACGAACCATGGCAGGCGAACATGTACGAATTGACTACACTCGCTCAACTTGGGTACGAGGCCGTTGGCGTGTCTCCCTGAACTGCTGAGGTGCTTTAAACCCTCAGACAAGCTTCCGAATGGCTGGCGAGCTCGGGTTGACTAGAGCGCGTGCCTTGGCGCTTGACCAGGATCTCACCAGCTTGATGGAGTCTCCAAACGGCGGGACCGTTGAGGCAATCCAGTCAAAAACGTTTCGATAACAAGGGTTCTCCCGGTAGACTCCAAGCGAGCAGCTCACATATCGATCTGACAGCGGAGAACTGATCTGTTTTGAGCCTTCCGGTTATCTTTGCTTACTGCGAACAGGATCGCGACAATTGCATGATCCCCTTATTAGGGACTTTATGACACCTTAAAAGTATCAAATGTGTAACGAATCATATTTCTTTATTTCCGTAAATAATTACGATATAATTAGAGACGGTACTTGAAAGCTGCTGCATCAGGGTCTCTAAAGGGTAATGCGAACCAATTATTACCTCGTGCTGGAATCAGAAAGGTTGCATGAACCTTACTCCACGCATCTACTCATTAATTATGGCTTGTGAATTCCACCGTCGTATGTACCTTTTCAACGCTTAAGCGGATGCTACGTTTTGCATGTTCCCCAAATCTAGATTCGATAACCGAGTTAGACAGACGTTGGAAACTTGCTTAAGGTACTGCCGGGTAACACGACCTGTGTCGCGCAACTCCAACTTGGGCTGTCAACTACACAGTCAAGACCGACAAGTCATGTATATCGCACGACATAATTATGATCTTAACACAGTTCATTCACAAGCATGCCATTTCAATAAGCTATAGGCATGCCTTATACGAAACGCATCAACCATGATTACGGAGCGACCTACTCCGCCTCGACCTTGTTGAAACAACACTTAACATCCATCAATCATGGCTTTCGGATTTATCTTTCCATCAATCATGGCCCTTCCGTGGCTCACAACAATGCGGGGGAAAATCCTCATATATATTCATATGCAGCCACTATCCCGAAGCTATATTTTATATAAAGGCCAAAATCTTCGTTGTGTCGCCACGGGAAGATTCGTGTAAACCTGCGTCCATCGTCAGCCCCTTGTTAGTCAGTATGTCCTCACTTAGATCCATCGTCTTCTTCTCCTTAGCCTACGCCGTCTCCGCCCTCCAGTACATCGGCGTCGACTGGTCCTCCGTGAAAGTCGAAGAAAACTCGGGCATTAGCTACACCACATCCTCCGGCACCAAACAGGCCCTGGAGAAGATCCTCGTCGACAACGGCGTCAACACGGTGCGCCAGCGAGTGTGGGTGAACCCGTCCTCAGGAGATTACAGCCTCGACTACAACCTTCAACTCGCGAAGCGTGCCAAGGCACAGGGTCTCGGCGTCTACGTCGACTTGCACTACAGCGACACGTGGGCCGACCCCAGCAAGCAGGGCATCCCATCGGGATGGCCAACCGACATCGATGACCTGGCGTGGAAACTGTACAACTACACCCTCGACGTTTCCAACGCCTTCGCCGCCGCGGGTATCAATCCGAGCATCATCTCGGTGGGCAACGAGATCACAAATGGTCTGCTGTGGCCGACGGGAAAGATCGGTCAGACCTGGAACATTGCACAGCTGCTACACTCGGGCGCATGGGGGATTAAGGACTCCAAGCTCAACCCACAGCCGAAGATCATGATCCATCTGGACAACGGCTGGGACTGGTCCACGCAGGAGATCTTCTACACCAATGTCCTCGCCCAGGGCCCCCTCGTGCTCGGTGACTTCGACATGATGGGCGTCTCCTACTACCCGTTCTACAACGAGAAGGCGACGCTGGCCAACCTCAAGTCGTCGCTCACGAAGATGGCATCCAAATGGAGCAAGCAACTAGTTGTAGCCGAGACCGATTGGCCCACCTCGTGTCCTTCGCCCTCAAATGCGTTTCCAATCGATTTGAAGAGCATCCCCTTTTCGGTTAATGGGCAAGTCCAGTTTGTCAAGAAGGTGGCTTCCATCGTCTCGGGTGTAAGTAAAGGTGTAGGTCTGTTCTATTGGGAGCCTGCGTGGGTCGACAACCAGGCTCTGGGGTCTTCTTGCTCTTCCAATACCATGTTTGCATGGCCGGGCAAGGCGCTATCAAGTCTTTCGGTCTTTGGAGCTATATGAACTTGTTCGTTGTATACATTTGTTTTATTAAGTGTTCTGGTATATGTTTTCGCAAATCTTAACCTCAGTCCGCCCCTTGAACTCATAACAACCGAGATCGCAGTTCGAAGTGGTATCAATAGTCGCTGACGAAAGAATCAACGTCGTCGAATGAAGACATCAAGGCGTCAAGCATCTCTGCCTCGCTCCTGGCTCCGGTTGCTTTCAACCTGCTCTAGTTCCTCAAGGCGACGCTGGATGGTTGCTTTCTGGGCTCTCAACGCCCTAATCTCCTCAACCCGAATCGGACCATCTCCGCTTTCGTCCTCTTGGAACGAAAGCTCTGAGACATTGTTTGAGTCTCTTGCCGCCTCGTATGCTGGTGGTGGCTCTGCATGTTGGCCAATACAGCCTGTTCTGTGTTGCACACCATTCGCCAAGTATAGGGCGTTCCTTGTCGCACCCTCTGAAGTGCCATGTCTGGTCCTTTGTACTGCATTCATTTCGTGAGAGCGCCTCTTTTGCCATCGAGCTCGGTCCTTACGTAGGCAGTAGAATGTCAGACAGCCAAGAATCAGCAGTAGGAAGAAACCAACTCCGATCCCAATTCCGATGCGTGCTCCCAATGACAGCGGGCTTGTGTGATTCTCGTCATCGATGTCGTCCTCGTCCTTGAGGCCAAGCGAGGCTTTGTCTTCCTCTTGGAACAAAGCTCGAATGGTGTAAACGGCGATAGTTGCGCTGTATAGGGTGGTGGTTGAGGCAGTTAAAACATCATAGGTGTTTGCGAAGTGATCGTACGTGATCGGCACGGCCAATACCGTGGGTACTGAACGCTTGCAGTGATTGCCATCCAATGTATATTCCCTGGTGGGTTTAGCGGGAGCCTCGTAAACTTGGTGTAGATGACTTACGATGAGCAGCATATCGCCGTTGTCGTCGCCTTCTCCTTGACTTCGTTGGTATTCACTAGCAGCGAGGCCGTAGTCCATCCATTAGGGCAAGTGCCGGGACTGAAAATCCCAGTTCGACCGTCGTAGAACATGCCGTCAGGATAGCAGGACAAGCTGCTGGCCCCGGGGATCGGCTCTAGATCGAGCCAGGCAACGGCACCAGTAGCTTCAGGCTCGGGCGAGTTGTCGACACTGAAGGTCCATGTGCAGCTACGCGGGGTGGACCAAGGTGTGGTCATTGGCGGGTACGTCTGATTGTCCTCATGATGATCCTCGGAAGTTGTAGTAGGTATATCAACTAATACCGTGGTTGTTAATTTGTGTGGCTGTTTCGATGAGTCGGATATCGTCGAAGTTCCCGACCTCGCCATGACAGTCGGAATGGACGCGATGGCGGATTGGTAGATTGGGAGTGTTGGCAGCGTCGTGGACAGCAGTTGAAGTGACGACATGGCCTTGGGCGAGACTAGATGCTTTGAAGAGACAGAGTCCCCCAGCTTAACAAACTGCAACGCACTCGAAGCCACTCGGCTGCAGTCAGCTCGGCAGTTCAGCAATTATTGCCGGTCCTCCACTTGCACATGCGCATGCAACTCCTATTCCAGGTTGGCGAGGTTGTCGACAGTGGCAGGCTGACGACGTGTGCAGGAGGGCTCACGGGACTCAACGGGTCGGCGAGGTCAAAGGCCATCCGGACAGGACAGGACAGGACTGGGGACGAGATGAGATGAAAGCCAGGGAACGATGTGAAGGTACATGTATCGAAGCAAACAGTGAGGTAGCAGCAAGACAATGGTAAGTAGCGCTGGCTCTCGTCTTCTGTGCTTTGCTCAGGCTTGGCGAAATCTTATCACGGGCGGACGCCCAGAATGCCAAGGCCAAGACGGCACTGATCCATTGACCACGTCGACCGCTGCAGGTCTGGGCATTGCCGCTTCTGCTTGCCCATGACAGAAGGGAACAGCACTGGCCAATGCTGTACGAGGCTCGTCTCCAGCAACACTGAAGTTGAGCCTGTTGCTTAGAGCCATGGCGCAAAGAGTATCACGAACAAAACGTGAGCCGACGGAGTCGCATCTCGCACCACCACGGGTAGGCAAGATAGAGGGAGTGGAGGGTGCCGAGTCGCCGCCCTGACCAAGCGCTGGAGCTCGGATTTCAGGGCATGCTCCCTTCATCCATTGCCAAGCGCGACTGAGACACCAGGATCCATGGATATAATTACTCTGTACGACGGAATAGACGAGAGCAATAACAAAGCGAGTTTGGTGAATGAATAGATGAGTATGCCCTTGACAGATGAACTACGAAGTACAAAGCATGTGCTAGGCTACTTAAGCGACTTTGCATCAAGGTTGCAGAGCACCGGCGTACACAGTTTCAAATTGGCTTCATTCGCTTTGTCGCTGCAAGTATGAAACGCGATGCTGAATGTAAGACGTCCCATTGGCACGACCAAATCTGGAGCCCATTGGCTCCACACTTCCACTTTCACTTCCACTGAGCCCGGGACCTCGGCGCCTGAGCCTCCGATTTCTGTGCCCCACGGATTCCAAAATGACGACCTCCAAAAGCTGTGGAGCCAGTCGCCTCCATAGTCACATGACACGAGGGGTGAAGGGCACGAAAACCCTACTGCCCAGAAAATTGGCCCAATTCGTAGCACCCCCCAAGCGACTCAACCGCCCTCAAAGTCGACTCCATCCCGGCCCATCATATTCGCTCTTCGGTAGATCAGCGAATTATCACGACACAACCACCCGCGATCATGGCTGACGAATACGTACGTTCTCTCCGATCCCTCGACAAAGGGCGCCCTCAACTCCCTCGCCGATGCGACCGCCCCCTACAGGACCCCGATGCTGACGATGATAACCATGTAGAACGCCGAGGAGGCCGCTGAGCTCAAGAAGAAGAGAGCGTTCCGAAAGTTCAACTACCGAGGAATCGACCTTGACAAGTACGTTTAATTCATCTCCCACGCATCGCAAGGACCTACTCTACGAACCACCGCCGACGATTGGAATTTCGGCTGGGATTGTGGGGGGAAGAGGATCACGAAATTTTGCCCAATTCAAAAAGACAGTCGTGCTGATATGTGACCCTCCCACAGCCTCCTGGACCTCACCTCCGATCAACTGCGCGATGTCGTCCACGCCCGTGCCCGCAGACGTATCAACCGTGGCCTGAAGCGAAGACCCATGGGCCTCATCAAGAAGCTCCGAAAGGCCAAGCAGGAGGCTAAGCCCAACGAGAAGCCCGACCTTGTCAAGACTCACCTACGAGACATGATTGTCGTCCCCGAGATGATTGGTAGCGTTATTGGTATCTACTCCGGAAAGGAGTTCAACCAGGTGGAGATCAAGCCTGAGATGGTTGGCCACTACCTGGCCGAGTTCTCTATCTCATAGTACGTTCTTCTGCTCGACGCTTATGCGACGCTCCCGTTCAGCGACTGACTCCCCTCACAGCAAGCCCGTCAAGCACGGTCGACCCGGTATCGGTGCCACGCACTCTTCGCGTTTCATTCCCCTCAAGTAAGAAGGTTGTGGGCTTGGGGTGGTTTCTGCATTCACGGACATTTACGGGCGAAAAGGGACTGGTTTTGGTAGATGGGCAATGCCTCTATCAAAGTTGCTGATGACGATGGGTACGATGATAGTACAATAAAGAGCATTGTCCGCTTGGCAAATAATCCTGAATCCAAAACTATGAAAACGCTTGTGAAAATACTCTGACTTCACTCACGGCTTCCCAATACCCACATCATCTCGAGATCCGTCTCTGTTGAATCAGCCATGATTGCAAAGTCGCTTTTCCCTCCTTTCTTGTAAGTGCCTCGTCCGAACTGCGAAGCCATGTCAGCCACACAACGCTGGGTGACCAACCTCGCTAAGCTCCTGGTCACATGAAGCTCATGGAACCATACACGCCGGTAGACGTCGAGAAGGGCAGGGGATTCCACCGTATCCGTGGCTTGTCTGGCTGTGGTGGTTTGTTTGTCTTTGGCTTGTCCGCCTGGGGTTTGGCTGTCTCTGACTTATCCAACTCTTGCTTAGGCTCATTCACTTCATCGGGAGCACTTCTCTGAGGAATTGGCTGGTACTTCTTCCCGGTGACAGAAGCCTTCAGCCTACTTGCAAGCTTGGATGAGGCCTTGCGAAGTTTCCCGAATATACCACCATCCATATTGGCAGACAAGTCGATCGCGCTGTCGGCTGGCCCAGGATGGTCTTTTCGGGGTTTCCGGCGGCCACAGACTGCGCATCCGAAGCTCACTTTCTTGTGATAGTGAATAAAAACCTCTTCGTTGGTCTCCAAGGCCCGCACAAGTCTGACGGTTATCTTGTTGGGCTCTGCTGAATCAATAATGGGGAATGCGTTGGCGCACGATTTGCAGGCATGGTTGATTTGCGAGGCCAGCGCGTAGATGTGAGCCTTGTCTCTCCGCGGATCCCAGAAAGCATACTCGCCGACGAACTTCTCCAGCCGCCATCTGCGCAAACCAGGTAAAACGTCAACACGCTTGAGTTTCCTGAAAGTTTCCCGGAGGGGTTGCCGCTGCTCTTCGGTCATTTCACCATACCAGAGGTCGTATATTTCTTTTTTCCCCTTGTGATGGACACATGATATCGCTGGGTTCTCCTCGATGATTCTCCATCCCTTTTGCAAGTTCCTGTTTGCGAAGACGCCTTGTCCGCGCTTTTTCCCTGTGTAGGAATTACGGACCAGGTCCTATGCTGGCGGCTGAGCCGCAGCGTCTCTCAGAACCATGGCGATATGTCTGGGACTCCCGTTTTCGGTATTGGGTGGGTGAGAATCCCCTTGGGACGTAACTGGATACGGAAGTGGATCTTCCTCTTCATCGCTGTGAACCATGCTGTCTTCTTCATCGTTGGAAGCCATTTTGGTGAGTCTTTTCTTTTCCGCGGCGTCATATTGTGCGTTGCCCGCCTCCGGGCCTTTCAGCTCCCTTTCTAAAATACCTAGTTAGCTTCGGAGGCGAACTTCAGTAGCATATCACAGGCATGCGCAGTAACGAGAACCACACAGCTACTTGGAGACACGCGGAAATATCATCTGGAGCAACTTACCGGGAAATCCGTGTTCTAAGACACTGCGGATTCCGGGGTTAGATTTATCGTGACTTCCATGGTCAAAGAGATCAAGGGGGTCGCCGTGAATAACCCGAGGGGCGCGTCTGGCAGAGCTATCAGTCGGATTGTTTGCAGAATCACTAGGAGGGTGGCTCCCAGAAACAAAAAGAGGATTGTCCGCAGAATCGCCAGGAGGGGTTTTCGCGGAATCGCCAGAAGGGTTGCTCGTAGAATCGCTAGCAGAATTGTTCCCGGAAGTATCACGAGGATTGTTCCCAGAATCGCTAGGAGGACTGTTCGAAGAACCACCAGCAGGATTGTTTGCAGAACCACCACCAAGATTGCTTTCAGAACCACTAGGAGGGTTGTTCCCAGAGCCACCAGCAGGATTATTCGCAAAACCACCAGCAGGATTATGCCCAGGACCACGAGGAGGAAGGCTGGCAGCAACAACAGGAGGACTGTTGATAGTCTGTCGGGCTATTCAATCGTCAGTTTAGTAACCAAGAAGCTCGCTAGGACCCGTAAAGCTATCCTCGCCGCTCTTTTGTGCAATCCAGTTTGGTTATGCATACCTAAAGTATGAAATACGCTTCGTGGACCTTGTCGCTTGGTCTTGCGCCAGGGGGTGAAGAAACCCATGACTGAAACGAGAGTGTGATGTTTTAAGAATGCGATAGTTGTGTTTTAGCGAATGACTGAAAGTAACGAGCTGTTTTGGTCCAAGATTCCGGTAATCGTAAAGACGTTGATGGGGGACAAGGAAATGGAAAACGAGGGTTTGTTGTTTTCAACTGAACGTTGTCAACCCAGCATCGTGCCTACCTTGTTACCACCGGGCCAGCCGCGGCCCATGATAGAGATATACATCGTTGTCGTTCTTGAAGGACCGTTCATCCAACGCAGTGTCTTCGCTTATTACATACAGTTGCGGCACCTTCAGCAAAACCCCACGGGTCCCGCCATGAAGAAAGCATTGTCGTCCTTTACGAGTAGGGATCACCTGGCTCTCCAACCCAACTTCCCAACAACACTAATCCCCTTACGATTGGGGCAATTGTAAGGCAAACTTCAAGTCTGCTTGAGTCCTTTCAGTGCCGCGTGTTTCAGTCCGGAAGGCGTTGTCGGCCGTCTTAGCAGACAGCACGCCAACATTATCCTGTTCCACCCCCCATACTTCTCCGACATTGGATCCATGTCAGGGCTGCGTCCTCAGGTAGGCGAGGAAATTGCTGCTGTTAACTGAATTGGTTGAATTCCTATATGCCTCTCCGTGCTCTACTATACAGCTCTCCCTCTCTACTTCTGGGCGGCCAACTTCTTCGCTTTCCGATCCTCCTCGTTGAGATGCGCTTGTCTATAGTGCTCCACGACATAGTCCATGTTGTTGAGTTGACCAGCCTGGATGTTTCGTGCCGCGTGAGAGTGAATCGCCCTAGATAGAGTTAGCACCGAACCATCCATTGTGCCGAGCGGGATAAGCGGGCCACGAACTCAGGGTATGCGACATCGACGAATCTTTGCTTCGAGCCTCCATTGTAGAACAAGTTCTTGTCGAAGCCAGCCTGTTCCATGGCCTGCGTGTGCAGTGTGTTGATCTCCTCCCAGTCCTTTCCCTTCGAGCTGTATTTGTCGATGAAGTTCAGGACGGCCGACGACTCGCCCTCGGCCGGAACGAGCTGGTAGAAGAGAACGCCGCTGAAGAAGGCAGCGACGGTCAGGATCGATCCTTTCTGCAGGGCTGGATCAGCATGTGGACGACGCAATCGCGCGGTGCGAGGTTTTGCGGCTCATACCCCGAACGACTCGTTGACCTCGGGGGCCTTGTGGTGAGAGTGGGCGTGGGCGTCGGAGGCGTAGGTCCGCGCTGTCCGCTGCAGCTGGCGTGCCACGCAGCCGGCCCTTTGTCGTGCGGCGAACATTTTGGCGGGTTGGGCGGCGTCAATTGAGGTTGGTTCTGCGAGCTCTTGGTGAAATCTACTGAGTGATGTTATCACCGGTCCGCGGGCTCATCACGGGTTACGTAAGCGGCTTCGGAAGTCGGGGCCAATCAGAGCCTGGCTGTTAGTGATATATTTCCAGTTCTTAAACTCCACAATCCAATTGTTATCCATTCATGTTCGCAAACAGGAAATTCGAACAGCATGCATTACGAGTCTTTGATCAAAGCAAAGGAGCTGCATTACGAGCGACTGTTTTCGATGGCCAGTTTGCGTTTCCGCAGTACTGCTTTCTACAGGCTTGACGCTGAGCATGTCGATACTGGTTCCAGCTGGAAATGACAGCCCCTGGATCTTAGCATCAAGACAGATGTGACGGCAAGATATTGTTCCACCATGAAACCTCGATGTGTCGTCCACAGTTGGAAGGCATGCAAGTGCAGGGGGTTCATCAGCTATCTTGAAAACTACATCCTGCTACTACCTGAGCCGTATTGAAGACTGGTCGCACAAATCGCCCGGCCACCTCACATGGACTCTTCGGCTTACCATTCAATTTCGATGGGCAACATCGAGCAGGACGGCATATACCAATTACGAAGATCCGAGCAAAGAGCGCAGTGGGCTGCCAGCTGATATTGGCCACGCAACCGTCATGCGACCTGTACAATGCTTGGCATTATCTGAAGAATCTCATTTTGTTCAAAGGCTTAAAAAGCTGTCGCGACGGTCATATATCCTCCTTATCCCACCTGAACTTGAACACTTCGGAAGGGCGGCGAAAACTCTGTGTTTTATGTTTCCTGAAATTAACAACAGTACTAGTAGTACCTTTACGGGCTAAGTAGCACAGCATTGGGATGAAGACAGTGGTATAGAAACTTGCCAGACAGCCTTCTACAGCAAGTTGCTCTCTGGCACTATACAATGGCGCCAGACCATCCACTACGGCTTTCCTCGGATAGCTCCTACGGTGCCAGCAAAGCAGTCAGATCCATCACTATCATGGAATTTCCAGCTTGCCATTCGGAAAAAGTGCAACTGGTTATCATCGGCAATCGTGTTCTGTGCTACCTCACAGCAGTATCACCGAACCCGGCTTCCGCAATCAGGAACCCAATTGGCGGGCTTTGACAACCGACACGGCTCAAATAACATACCACCTAAGGCGCAGCAGCGTTACGCCGCTTTCATCCGAATTCTGAGGCATCCGTTCGGGGTCATGCCGAGCCTGAGTCTGCCGTGCGAGAACGTGGCAGAGTTTTGCTGGATGGCTTTCGACGATGGTTGAAGAAGCTGAGATGCTTCGTTGGACCTCGTGACGGCCACGGAGCCCTTGAGAGGAGGATAAAGGGTGGTCAGCCGGAGAAACGTCCGGAATAAAGTCGAAGAGAGACGTGGATTCGGTAAGTTTCGAACAAGCCTGAGTGTGGTCGTGGTGTGGCCGACGTCGAATGGGGACGATCAAGGTCCTGGCGGGAACGGCTCCGAGCCAGGACGATCCGTCGACTAAGGAATAGCTCTGCGGCCGCCACAGTGTTCGGTTGTGTCCGAGCCAACTTTGGTTAAGGTATAAAGGCAGAAGCCGCTTGTTCAAGCGTTCACATCTCATAGCCACCCGATGATCCGGCCGTGACGCTTCATCCGCGCCAGTGACATGTAGTGACGACAGGTAGCGACTTGCTTACTGCGAGGGCAAGCCTTATTTACAGCATCCAACAAACTCTCAACAGGAGGGAAAGCCAAAATCCAACGAACGCTCTAAGATCAGCGGCCGTTGGTTCGCCTGGAATGGTGGAAGCTTGTTTGGTTGAGGCACAAAGCCAAGGCAGGGAGGGAGGGAGGCGTTGAGGCGTTAAAGGCCTCGAGGCTTCGAGGCGTGTAGTCCAACTGCGGGGGAAGCACACCAATTCACACAACACACACAGACACAGACAGACAGACACGCACACACACACCAACACTTAGTACGTCTTATAGTACGTCGTATTGGTTGGTACCTTGGTACCTTACTTACGTATCACGCAACCAAGATGAGACGGCCACGTCTGGCGCATACAAGCTCGGACAGAGCGTGTCCCCTCGGCTTGCATTGGACGTGGCATTGGACTTGTCCTTGTTCTCATGATCGCAAGTGACACAGCCTCACGCAACTGGTTTCATGGCGGTTGTTCAGTGTGGCAGTGTCGTCATCCAGGGTCACTTACACGTCTGGTGTTCTGGTACCAACATATTTAAAACAACCTCCCTACATGAGCCTCGAAGCATTAAAGAGACACTTCGTCCGTAATCTCGCCCTCATTCCAACGCCGCTGCTCGACGCATGACGCCTGAACATGAACCCGGCATTTGCCAAACGCCTCGATTGCTACGACAGCCAAGTATCGCCACGGACGTGACACGGAACCTCAGCGACGCGGCTGGCCCAGCGCCCCCAATACCTCGATCTACAAACCAGTGATATCCCTCGGTGTATCGCGACGTCGGTTGAACCGACGCTCTACAAGAGCCCCCCCTCCTTGCTACTTACTCCTTGATCTTTGGCCCCTCGGGCCTCATCGACCGGCCATGTGCCACAAAGTAGTCGCCCTGCGGATGTGCACCGTCTGCGGCAGCACTCTCGGCGAGACGGTCATCGACTTCACCGAGTGCGCTCGTAAGTGCCGAAGCCCATTCTACTGCTTGACCCCGAAGCCGCAACTGGAGGTCTGCACCCTCTGTGCTGCACTGTCCACACCGGTCGCCGCACGCCACGCCATCAAGGACAGTGCTACCGCCGCCAGCCAGCGGCCCGTCTACCCATTCGCGCCCACCGGGGGCCTGTCGAGGACCGGTGGGCGGCCTGCGGCATGATCCTGAAGAGTCTAGGCTTCCGGAGTGTCAGTGGCGAGAGGCGGGAGACGAACACGTGGGAGAGAGAGAGAGAGCGAATCGAGAGAGAGAGATACGAGATGGGGAGCGGAGAGGGGACAGGAGAGGAGAGGAGATGAGAGAAGCTGCCAGCCATAGGGGAGACGAGACGGGAGACGAGACGCAAGAAAGGGGAGCATGGCAGCGCGGGAAGCAGAGCGGGAGAGCGGGCGCATTTCCTTATTGACGCTTGGCATGGATGGTCGCTGCAGTGTTGCTGCAGTGTCACCCAAGATGCCAATGGATTCCATTGTTTTTGGCCTTCGCAGACGTCCAGTGAGCCGCCTCGCCGGGACGGTCAGAGGCTCAGAGACTTGAGAGGCTCGGGATGCCCCCGAGAGGCTCCCCGCCGAGACAGCAGAATGAAGAGCAATTGTGCGTGCCTTGTACGTGCCGCCGTGTCGGTGATGCGCGATGCGCGATACGATCACCACGATGTGACGCACCTCGTTCATCGGGGCAGCCATGCCAGCTTGCCACCTGCATGCGAGCAGCGACGCCCCCGATGGTGATCCAAGGTTAACTCGTTAATGCTGGGTGCTGCTTGCTGACCGTCGTATCAAGTGTGTGTCATGTTATGATGCTGGCAGTGCTCTTGCTTTCGCTCTTGAGTAACGCGACAGCGCAGGACAGCTTGAAGCGTGGAGGAGGCGCCAAGGCGTTCAGGCGTCCGGGCGTCATTGCTATAAAGTGCAAACTTGAGTATTGGTACGATGAAGACACCTGACGATGGTGCATTGCCCTTGGCCTTGTCCTTACCAAGCAGGTTGCATTTGCTTGTACCACCGTCACTACCTACCACGAGCATCGACGATAGTAGCCCTCAACGAGAGTAACCCTCAGCGACGTCACTGGCAGTCGCCTGTACAAAATCCACGTCTTCGGCCTCAACCTCGATCCACAAAGAGGCATCGACGTGCCCGTCAGCATGCTCTTTCTCTGGGATGAGCCGCGCCAGGATCAAGGAATGAAGCCTCCAGCTGTTGTGCAGAGCCAGAATGCAGGAAGCGTGCGGTCGACTCGACAGAACCTCTCGAGACCACCATCACCGTCGAGTACGCTGTACGAGCCATCTATCAACATGGACACCTTCAAAGCGGTTATCGAGGAGGGCAACAAATTCGAATTCGACAACCTCAAGCTTGTCACAGACATGTGGGCGTTCCACGTCTTGGATGTAGTCGAGGTCGTGGGCTACATGCCAGAATCTGTCAAGCAGGAGATGATCTGGGACAAGAAAAACTTCCACATCAAAGAGCTCGCGCGGGAAATCATCCTCGACCCACCGTTGCAGCCCGGCGAGGATGCAGCAGCCGCCGTCCGCAGAGCCTTGTCCGACCTCTGCTACCAGAACCGCGGCCGCTTCAACAACTGTCTCGACAAGTGGCTCGCCAAGCCCGCACCGCAACGCGACTTCCACCTGATCCACAACACCCAGGCACAGTGGCAGAACCTCAGCATGCCGCTGCCGCTTAGGGGGCTCTTCGGCATCGTCACCGTGGGCGTGCACTTGAACATGTACACGGTCAAGCTGGTAGACGGCCACGAGGTCGTCGACAGTATCTGGGTCTCCCAGCGTGCCCACGGCGATAATGTCAGCTACTCGGGGATGCTGGACCAGGTCGTTGCGGGCGGCATGGATCCCAACGATCGGCACATATACATGCTGTCGCCCTGGATGACTCTGAAGCGCGAGGCCAGTGAGGAGGCGGGTTTGCTCCTGGACGCCGAGACCAAGACCATGTCGACGATAAGCACCACGGGATCGACCATCATCGGCACGGTCTGCGATGCGCCGTACATCACCTTCTACGACTGCAAGGATCAGAAGGCCGGCGTTGGGACCTGTGGCCATCTCGAGCCAGGGGTGCGCTTCGTGTACGACCTCAAACTGCTCGACTCAGCGTTCCGGCCGCGCAAGGAGGAGAGAAACATTGAGAAGTTCGAGTCGTTTTCCGTCAACGAGGTCAAGGAGCAGCTGCTGAACAAGAGGTGGAAACCTAACTGCGGGCTGGTCATGTTGGATTTCTTGCTGAGGCATCGTCTCGTCAATGGGGTGTATGGCGATGAAATTGGAGGTGTCGGGCCCGGGCTGAGGCGTGAACTCCCGTTTGAGTATGTAGGGGGAGGCCTTCCATTTCTGTATCGTGGTTGATGGAGAACGATGGGTTATGGGTAGAAAAGAAAAAAAATGTTATGGTCAAAAGGGTATAAGAAATGTGTTTATAGTGTATGAACAACAACTGGTCTAGGGACAACTTCGATTACTACTTGCTTCTAACTTTGAAAACGGTCACGTACACCCTGCAGCCCTCATCCTCGTCTCGTATCCCGTTTCCTAACCTCGTCCTGTATTCCGTGTCCTATTTAAACTGCTCCGCGGCCAATCTTCCCAAGTCCGCGAAACGGTGAACCTCAAGGTCCTTGCCCTGGACCTTGACCGGGGGGGTTGCCAGGAGGGTGAAGCAAATGCGGGCTACTTCGGGGCCATTGTTCTTCCATCCATGGATGGTGCCTCGCTGGATGATGATGTCGCCCTGCTTGAAGGTCCTGGTAGCGCCGTCGTCGAGGATGCAGTCGACCTCTCCGTGGGTGACGACGCCGAAGTCGATGCTGCCAGTGCGGTGCTGAAGAGCAGGGAAGCCCGGCCAGACGTCGACCACGCGGAGGACGGACCCGGAATCCGGGAAGAAATCCTTCTCGACCATGTTCTCCTTGTAGGACTTGAGATCCTTGTCGTCGTTGAGGTCGTTGTCGCTGTGCTCGTTCACCCAGGACGTGTGGACGGAGAAGGCGCCGTTGCGGGCGCCGTTCACCTCGACGGGGATGGAAGTGTCCCAGACGGCTTTTCCGTTGGCGTCAGTGGTGGTGATGTACCGCTTGACGGGGGGGAGGGCTTGGGGCTCAGGGTTGGAGGCCATTGTGAAGGTAGGGTATGAGTTGGTCTAAGTTGAAGCAGATGGTGATAGTAGCTTTAGTGAGTAAAGAGAAGATGAGAAAAGTTCGTTTCCTTGTCGAGTTATGATGGCTGATGGTTCAAGTGATAGTTTACTGCCTGAGGAGAGAAACCTCTGTCTCTTTATACTCGAGGTATGGTCCATCATGACCAGGTTACATACGTAACTCAACATTTCAGGACCCTGAACAATCCTGAAGCTGACATACAAATTACAGGTCTAGTAAATGAATTCTCGGAAGTTCACCAATGATATTTCATGATTGGTCGGCCCTTGGTTGTTTAGGATTTAGATCCCATGATAGTAGGTCAAAATGTAGGTCATGGAGTTGTGATGACCCATCTCGAAAGTCCGTGGAGTTGACGCCGTGGACTTCGAAGCCGGATTGGGTAATCAGGGGTGCGGTATCCGCAGACTAGCTCAGCCGCTCCCGAGCGCTGTTGACTTTGAACATGGGCTAGAATTCTCGTGTGATGTTTTGCAGAGGCTTTGTCAGCTGGAGAGTCGCAGCAATTGGTGAAGGAATCTGATTAGCGTGAGTATTTAGTGGTGATTTTCGCCGTGGGATGATAAGTTGCGGCTGGGAGGCTGTCCAGGCCGTCGGCATTTTCCAAGATTGGCCGATTCGTGGGATTCTCATTATCAGATAGCAGCGACAGACAGGTGTGCTTCAGGAGCAACTCCTCAGCGTTAAGAGACACTCAAAATTGAACTCATAGAATCGTGATATTGACAGTGTTTTGTTGCATTATAGAAATGGGTTCTGATTTTATCCTAATAGATTACATCTTGGGCCAACCCTTTGAATTCCCTAATAAAATATCAGTTCAAGAACCTGTTGACAGGATTTCGTAAGTGGTCACTTCTAAATAGGATGTCACATATTGCTATATGTCATTTATAAAGCAACGATATTTCATCTATAAGTAGGAGAATCGACATGTTCAATAAAAACAAGGATTAGAGTGTGAAATGATATAGAATTGCCTTAATGTCTGGTGATGGTGGCTGCCAACAAAAACGGTGTCAGTAGTACAGGGTAGTCGAATTGACCATTCTGATGGTGACATCCGTTCCGCACTTTTCCCGCTAGCTCCGCTTCCCCGGTCGGCAAAACTGGCTTCCCGATCAGGCAAGATGTTTAAAAGCAAGGCTAAAAGCTAAAATCCACCGGCCGCCATCAATCCCTGAAACGGTGACAGCGGCAGGTTCATCGGCGACCTAATCTGTTGTTAGCCTTGCATCATCCCGAGGCCTCATTCGCATCGACATCGATCTTCCTTTCATCAAGCAAATGGGAGAGACAGGTTGGCCCGCGCCATGGTCATTGCTGGCCCTGCGGTTTCTGGTAGTGAGGTAGGATGGTAATCGGCCACCTCGGCTGCTTCGCTCGCGTTGCGTTTGTCCTTGGGACCTGTTGTTGGTAAAGGAAAGGGCCGAAAGAAGAGACGGACGGGATGGGCTCTTGGAGGTCGATGCAGCTCAGCCGCTAATACCTTCACCAACCCCCCCCGCAAGGCAGACTTCAGAAATGCATGGAGCGGGGACAAAGATATCCGCCGGCATTGTGATTTAAAAGGATCTCAACACATGCTTGTGTCTTGACTGACACTCACCGCAGTGCTGGATTCGATATCTCATACTCTTAAACCGTCCTCAATTAGAGACTCCATTGTACAGGGGGAAGACCGAGACCGAGAGAGAGACTCAAATAAAAGGAGATAGAGCCCGGTCCCCATATGCCAAGCATCTACCTCCCGTCTAATGAAGCTTCATCGCCCGACAGAGCAAAACCTCGTGAGTTGTTTTCCACGCCATGCCCGTCCTGGCCGCGACCATCGAACCCTTGGCACCACCGGCGGGCCCCATGGCTTTCAGCTGCTGCCGCCAGACTCGCCAGGCTGCGAATGGCATCTCGCTCACGACGCCACCTCCTCCAGGGTCGACAGTCCGAACAAGTCTAGAGGGCGAAATAGAGGAGGCTCTCATCCTGCGGCGATGGAGCCCGATCGCTCCAGCTTCCCCATGGGCGTATAAGGCGCCGGGCTGCTGCACGCTCGCGACGTCCTCCCGCGAAGCTGCATGCTACGTATCTGAGAGACGGTGAAACTGTGTCTCTCTGCCTTGCTGCTGTTCCGTGTTGCCTCGGCCTTGCAGTCTATTCGATACTCAACGACGCCGAAAACCTGCGCTTAATAACCGTTGTGCAACCCGTGTCCTACATCACCGGCGGAGGCGTTCCCTCACAACTCCTGGATCACTGTGCATCGTCTGCTCCGCCGTCTTTTCCCTCCCCCGACTTACACCATGCGGTCGTCGACCGGCCTCCTCGCCCTGGGCGCCCTGATCTCACCCGCCTTGGCCTCAGTCAAGTATCCGTTCCTGCGATCCTTCTCCGGAGAGTCATGGACACCCCCGAAGCAGACTGACGGTGCGGCCGCTGCCATGATCGAGCAGGATCAGCTCGCGCTCGGATGGTCTCCTCGACCGACCGCGGCACCTGCGTTGATGGGAAGAATGGACTTGATGCCCCGTTTGGCCGGCTACACTCGCGGTTCTGATACTTGCGGTTATGTGTCTGGCGATACGAGTGAGTGCACACCGTCGCCCTGCCACCTGCTCTAGCAGGACTGGGAACATTGCAAAAACGAGACGCATGGTCTAATGATGTTCACCTAGGATCATTTACTTGTGTCACTCCTGGCGCAACATGCAGCTACTCCGGAAACAACATCGGTTGCTGCAATGGAGGCGACAGCTGCTCCATCGTCAAGACCACCTGTATCGACTACGAAGCTTCTGCATCGGGGAGCTGCGACCTCCCCAAGGATTTTCACACGCTTTGCTGGTTCGTTCTACCGATCCCTTCCCCTTTCTCCATTTTCCAAGCTAAGTGAACTTCAGCGCCTCGTCAATGCGCGGCGCATGCTACACCTACATCCTCTCTACTACCGGCACCGGCGACAAACCCGACGAGACCTTCACCCTGCTCGACTGCTCCCCCATAGGCGGCACCAAGACTCTCTTCGACTACGACCCGGCCTGGTCTAGCACGCACAGCTTCGTGTCCACGACCTCGTCGGAATCATCTACCCGCACCTCATCATCTGCCGCGGCCACGACGACGGCCGACACTGATGACGATGATAGCGGCGGCAGCAAGACCCCCGTAGGAGCCATCGCCGGAGGCACCGTTGGCGGCGTTGCCGTCCTCGCCATCATCGGCGTCCTAATCTTCTTCTTCCTCCGCCGCAAGAAGACCAAGCCCACACCGGCACCGACGAACCAGCCCCCTCCCGTCATGGCCGAGACCAACCCGCAGAGCCCACAGCAGAACTTCACGCCCACATCGCCAACCGGCACCGTCGCGACGTATCCCTCCGGAGTGCCCTCCAACTACCAGCCAGGCTACGATCCGCACGCCGCAGGCGCTGGCTTCAACCAGCAGGGCTATCCTCCGCAGCAGGGATATCCTCCGCAGCAAGGCTATGGCCAGTACTCGCCGCCGCCGCAGCAGGGCTACGGTCAGTACCCGCCACCACAGCAGCAGCAGGGTTTCCAGCAGGGCTACCAGCAGGAGGGATACCAGCAGCAGTACGGCGCTGGCGGCTACCAACAGTCAAACCCCGGGTCGCCGCCGCCACCTGTTGCCAAGGAGGCTGGAACGGGCCATCAGGAGGTGCACGAGGCGCAGGAGCTGCCCGCTACTCATCCTGTCGGAAAAGAAGAGAATCGTGCGGAACTGGGTTAGTGGGCATCGGATGGAGAAAGCTGGGAGACTTCTTGCGCAGTGGTGATGCTGGGGACAAGTGAAGTTGTCCTGGAAGTGGTGTTTGGGTGTTGATAGGGAGTGCTTTGGGCGGGCTCTTTGTATATTTCTCTGCTCTAGCTTCCCCACCCTCAACTTCGTATTTATAATATCATGAACATAACCCATCAAGCCCATAGAAATTGTTAGTGATTACTTCGCTTATAAGAGACTCGTATCCTGACGAGCAAGTCTTGGTATCAGATCGGCAACCCCCCTGCAACACGACTATTCCACCACTCATCCCAGTCCAACACTTTCCTCCCCAACCTTGCCTCCTCGGCCGCGAACACCATGGCATGGCTTCGAAGGACTTCCTCAAGCGTGCATCCGATGAACTCGTCCTGCGCACGCTCAGCTTCCCACCGGTGATTCTTGACTCGATCACAGGCTAGGACGAACTGCCGCGTCAGGCCCAGATCGCCGCCGCCGTGGCCGAGGTCCTCGACGCGGGGATAGTGCGTCTTGGTTTCGCCAGTGTTGAAATCCTCGACCACGATCTTCTTGGAATCGGCGTAGATCTCGCCATGCTCGCCGTAGATGTTGGAGTAGCGCTCGCAGATCTTGGTGGTCTGGGCGACCATGTGGAAGGTTGCTGTTTTCGCGGGCCGGCTGGACTCGGGCCAAGTGATGGTGACGAACTGGTCGTCGCAGACGTTGTTGTCTGCTTCGAAGACGCAGCGGCCGAACCAATTGCGAGACTGGATCTCTGACTTGGGAGTTGACTCGTCGTAGTCCTCCTCCAGGGCTTTGGTCAAAACCTCCTTACGCTCCGCCTGCGTCGTGAAGTCTTCGATATCATGCACGACGATGCTGATGGGCCAATTCGTGTTCCCACTTTCGAGCCCCTTCAGCTTAGAGCCAAGGTAAATGTTCTTGGCTGAGTATTTGCAGCCAGAGTCGCCCAAAGGGCATTTCATGCAGTTCGTTGCTGCGCCGGCAGCTGGAGGTTTGCGACTCTTCTTGAAGGAATGAAGACCACCTGAAGATGAGACTGTTGCCGGTAGGTGAGGCTGTCCGTGACCAGGCTTTTCAGGCGAACAGAGCAGCCACAGGAGCAGGTCGATATCGTGACAACTCTTGGTCAGAAGGGATGGCGCCGTATTTCGGTCGTTCCTCCAGTTACCCCTGACGTATGAGTGCGTGAAATGCCACCATCCGACGGGCTCCGTATGTATAACGCTGCTGATATCGCCAATAACACGATCCTCAACAAGCAATTTCCGAAGCATAATGTTGTGAGGGCTGTATCGTAGCACGTGGCCGACGGAGAAGACTTTCGAAGCCTGTGACGGTTTCATAGCCTTGTACATATCGATGCACTCCTGGAGGGAGCACGCAAGAGGCTTCTCGCACATGATATGTAACCCCAAAGGGGCAAGCCCAACCACGACCTCGCGGTGCATCTCGTCGAGAACACATATGAAAGCGCCATCAACACCCTCGGGCAAACCCTCTTCGCCAGCGGCTACTCGTCGCCGGCGGTTCTGCTCATACTGGAGGAACTCGCGCCAATCGGCGAAGGACTGGCCATCCTTGGGGCCGTTGTCATCCCAGATGTTGTCCCTGCCGAGGACGTCGCGCTTGAACTTGATGGGCTCGGCGACAGCGGCTACAACGCCGTTGGAGACACTGTTGATGGCTTCGGCGTAGTTTCGTCCGCGAGAGCCAGCGCCGATGATGAGGAACCGAGGGGGAGTGTCCGACATTTCTGGCCTGGGCGGTGGTTCTGGCTTTTGAGCCGGCTCCTTGGAGTCGGTGGTAGCCACTTTGGACAGTAGGTTCTTTAATGAAGCCATTGTTGACAGGTTCGCAACACGCAGGGCCGATTGTGGGAGAAGAGAATGCCCGCGTTCTCACGTAAGTCCAGTAACGGATGAGTGAAAGTATCAAATCGAAGTTTGACTGTTTGATTGCCTAAGGTACCTAAGAGAACCTAGAAGAGGAGAACAAGGGTGATCTTTTCGACACTGCTGAGAATGAGAGAAGCTGCGTCCTCAAGGCAACAGACAATCTCAGGGTCTGAAGATGGCAACCTAGTTATAACCATAAGGTGGTGAACCCCGCTCGTCTCACCATGGGTTCACTCTGGGATGGTGTTGAGTGGTGATGATCGATGGGTGGACAATGCCGCCGCCAATGAGGACGCTGTGATTTGGAATATCATGGAACGTTTCAGCGCATTAAGGTGCTGTACCTTAGGTAGCGACGACCGCTAGAGGGTGCGCCACAGCATTCGCCTCATAGTGGTGGAGCACCTCATGGATTCCTGTATGAGGAACTGCAGGCTTCCGAGCTAGGCTTTACAACTTCGCAGCCTCAACGTCTCATCCACTCCCCATCACTCACTCAGCCACGTTCCAGCACTTGGAACACGATAAGAATCATGGCCACAATTGCTGAACTCCCGGCCGACAAGCCGAGGAGTGCCACTGATGATCCCCTGGTCTGGATTGACTGCGAGGTGCGTCAGGATACCCGATATCCACCAACCCCTTCGTGAGCCTCCTGCAGACCCTCACTGGCGACGCCTTTGACTCACCCACGCAGATGACGGGCCTTGACCCGGATACCGAGGTCATTATCGAGATCTTCTGCATCATCACGACGGGCAATCTCGAAGTCCTCGACCCGGAGGGCTTGCACCTAATCATCCATTATCCCAAGGAGCAGATGGATCAGATGGACGACTGGTGTACCACCACTCACGCCAACTCTGGCCTCACAGCCGCCGTCTTGGCCTCGACCACGACCCCAGATCAGGCAGCTGACGCGCTGTATGAGTACGTCAAGCGCTTCATCCCCGAGCGGCGCCGCGGGCTACTGGCCGGCAACAGCGTGCACTGCGACGGGGCTTTCCTCCGGCAGGCGCCCTATGGCCGGGTCATGAAGCATTTGCACCACCGCATTCTCGACGTGAGCTCAATCAAGGAGGCGGCGCGTCGTTGGTCGTCTAGGCGGTCGTCAACAAGGTGCCGACCAAGAGAGGCACGCACAAGGCCAAGGACGACATTCTCGAAAGCATTGAGGAGGCTCGGTATTATCGGGACGCCATTTTTGGACTGACATTCGAAGAGCCGGCCAACAAGCCAGCGAAGCCAGCCAAGCAAGCCAAAAAAGACAAGTCGAACTCGAACTAGATGTGTCGAGGTTGGAATAAGTCAGACCTCGAGAACTGCACTGTTTTCTTGGGAGTGCGCAAAGCTTAAAATTGCCACTGTGCTGAGAGCGCGGCAACCACAGTTAAATACAGTGTCATCTTTGTCACACACTGTCGCTGCCCCTCCATTCGCCAAAGTGATATCATCAACCCCACCAACAGCTTCCCCAAGCTCCCCTCCCTCGTTCCAACTTCTTGCGTCAGTGTCTCGTCCGCTTGTCTCTTTCTCTTGTTGGTTAAACGCTTCGCTCGAGAAACAACACCCATCGACTCGGACTTCTCCTCTCCCAATCCTTCAATCTTCTTCGCCGCTAGACTCAGCAGCCATGAGCGTCCAAACCGTTGAGTTCAAGCCCTTCCAGGACCAAAAGCCTGGAACGTAAGTTCCCATGAACCCCGCCATCGCATCGTCGTCTCCCCACCTCCAACTTCCAAGCTCCCACTGCTGCGCAGCTTCCATTGTCTTTTGCCTGTCCACGGCGCTGATGTCGCAATTGTAGCTCCGGTCTTCGAAAGAAGGTCACCGTATTCCAACAGGCCCACTACAGTGAGGCTTTCGTGGCCAGCATTCTGCTCTCGATCCCCGAGGGTGTTAAGGGTATGGATTGACGAATTCGCCAGCTAGCTGGAGCCGTGGTCTGATCCGACGATAGGTTCTTTTCTCGTCATTGGTGGCGATGGTCGCTACTGGAACCCCGAGGTCATCCAATTGATTGCTAAGATTGGTGCCGCCTACGGTGTCAAAAAGCTGCTCATCGGCCAGGATGGTATCCTCTCGACTCCCGCTGCGAGCCATGTTATCCGGTTGCACAAGGCTACTGGTGGCATCCTATTGACTGCCAGCCATAACCCAGGTGGTGAGTGACTTGACTCGATCCTAACTTGTATTCGATGTTGACGCCTTTGCAGGCCCCAAGAACGATTTCGGAATCAAGTACAACCTCTCCAACGGTGGCCCTGCCCCCGAGTCCGTCACCAACAAGATCTACGAGACCTCCAAAACTATCACTGAGTACAAGATTGCTTCAATTCCTGACATTGACATCTCTACCGTTGGAACCACAACCTATGGGCCCCTAGAGGTTGAGATCGTCGATAGCACCAAGGACTATGTCACCATGCTAAAGGACATCTTCGACTTCGATTTGATCAAGAAATTCTTCGCTACTCACCCCGACTTCAAAGTTCTTTTCGACGGTCTCCACGGAGTGACTGGGCCGTATGGAAAGGCCATCTTCCACGAAGAGCTGGGCCTTACTGGCGCCACACAAAACTGCGACCCTAGCCCCGACTTCAACGGTGGTCATCCTGATCCCAACCTGGTTTATGCTCACTCTCTTGTCGAAGTCGTTGACAAGCACAACATTCCATTTGGTGCCGCTTCCGACGGTGATGGCGATCGCAACATGATATACGGCGCCAACGCATTTGTTTCTCCTGGCGACTCTCTTGCTATCATTGCGCACCACGCCAAGCTCATTCCTTACTTCCAGAAGAACGGTGTCAACGGACTTGCCCGATCCATGCCCACCAGCGGTGCCGTTGATCTTGTTGCCAAGGCCCAAGGCCTGAACTGCTACGAAGTGCCGACTGGCTGGAAGTTCTTCTGCGCTCTCTTCGATGCAAAGAAGCTATCCATCTGCGGCGAGGAGAGCTTCGGCACTGGTAGTGATCACATCCGCGAGAAGGACGGCCTGTGGGCAGTCGTGGCTTGGTTGAACATCATCGCCGGCCTAGGTGTCCAGAACCCCGAGTCGACACCATCGATCAAGCAGATCCAGAAGGACTTCTGGACTCAGTACGGACGAACTTTCTTCACCCGCTACGACTACGAGAATGTCGACTCTAATGGCGCGAGCAAGGTTGTTGGCGAGCTGGATAGCTTGGTCGCGAACCCCAACGTCATCGGCAGCAAGATTGGAGGTAAGCTGAACGAGGACTGTACGAGAGGCTGACACAATGCTAACACATCTTTCAAGACCGCACCGTCACAAAGGCTGGTAACTTCTCGTACACCGACCTCGACGGCTCAGTCTCTGATAACCAGGGGTTGTACGCCTGCTTCTCATCGGGCAGCCGAATTGTTGTTCGTCTTTCTGGCACTGGCTCTTCGGGCGCCACTATCCGCCTGTACATTGAGCAGCACACCAACGATCCCTCGGCATACGACCAGGATGCTCAGGATTTCCTAAAGGCAGAGGTGAAATTCGCCACAGAACTCTTGAAGTTCAAGGAGCATGTTGGCCGGGACGAGCCCGATGTCAAGACCTAATTGGGCGAGGGATGGCGATCAATTGCAGAGAGGAAGAGTTGGAACTTTGAGATAATATGAAGATTATGAGATTGTTACTACCGTACAGTACAACATTGGAAGTTTGAGCGTTATCGAATCAAAGAGTTGAAAAAGAGAAGAAATGATGATAACCAGGCCTCTGTTACGACAAGAAAATATCATTGTAACGGGCATGCGTGCATCCTCCGCATCATCACGACGGTGGGCCGACCCGCCGGGTACTGTACAATTTGTTCCCCTGCTATGCTTGACCGATATAAGGAACTCGTTATTCATAATTCGTCGCCTCGTCAGGTCGTTGCAAACATGAAATCTTGGTCATCGCTGAAGTGAATCGAAAATACTGAAACGCTGGACATGGAAACGCTGCAGGTAGGAAAAAAGAAAACGCTAGCATGGGGAAAAAAACAGAATGTTGGGAAGAACCAACGCCGGGATAGACGTCCTCAGCTTTGAGCGGTGGAGTCGGACGATGCCGTTTCGTCCTTCTTCACTGGTGGGGAGAATAGTTCCTTGAACTTTTGGGATGCTGTAATCGATGTTAGCTAGACTTTGCTTTTGAGCTTGGGTGGAGCGAGGTTTTGACTTACCCTCTTCGCTCATGAAGCAGATCTCAAAAGTCCCTGCTGATCCGCGCCGCTGGTTCTGTTGTCGGTATTTCTGACAGAAGACGTAGAGCTGGATATCAGCCAAGCGAATTTTGTAACGGGATACTCGTTTCATCCAAGTCGACGAGGCGGACTGGTGGGTGACTACGGTTGTCAGCTTGTTTCCAGGCAACGAAAGTACAGAGAATCAGGGCCACGAACTGAAAGCAGTCCAAACCGGACACTGTCGCAGGTCGCCATCCCAGACAGCGGCGTGGAGACGGAGGCCTTTGGTCATGCGGTCTTCGTACACGATGAGGGAGTGTCGGAAGCCGTCGTCGATGATGCGCCTGGGCATTGTTAGCTTGCGGTGCCTGATGGCATGAGATGAGTGGTGACTTGCGCCTGAAAGAGTTTGCGTTCGCCGCGGAGATGAAATTCTTCGGGGGCGATTTGGACTGTCAGGGTGTTGCGAGCTTTGAAGGACAGAAAGCTACAGTATAGGAGGACCATTTCTGACACGGGTTAGCGTTTAAAGTAGCTAGGGAGTGGTTGCGGACAGGGGAAGGAACTGTATATACCTTCCCACGTCATGAAGCAGAGGGTGGCCCAAAGTTTGGCGCAGCCTTCGGTTGAGCTCCATCGTCGAAGTTGAAGACAACTGCCATCACGGTCGATGCAAAGCTCATGAGCACCACGCAATGCGAACCACGGACTGCCAAGGTGGAATGTTCGCAAGAGAAAGTACGGGCATCGGTCTCGGGAACTGAGATATACTATCAAGGATATGTTGCCATCATTGAAAGGACTAATGACCAGTTAGAACACCACGACATGAGTATTGGGATCTGACGTGAGAGTATACGAACCGCACGAAGAGAATCCTAGCATCGCTCGGCATTCTAACGTTTCCCCAAGGAAGATGCGGCCCCAAAGACTTGGAACTAGCCGCCTTGTGAGCTTCTTGTCAGGGGCGCAAGGGGGGGGACGCTACTTACGCGCGCTGGTGCTTGAGAGCGCTTCGGGATGGCAACGGCAGGGAGAATATTTGTTCGGCCCAGTGTATTGTCTGCACTTCAAGGTGAGAAACAGCCTCGCTGGTTTGCTTGTCTTCCTGACTCACGGACGGAAGGCCAGTGTCATCCAGCATTGAGTTGGGCCTGATGACAGGCCCAACCCGAATAGGAGGCGGTGCTATCATTTGTCAGCCAGCTTCGCCAAGGCTGGACTGTTGTCTAACTCACGTATGCCTCTTGCTTCCCGTAGCTGCATCAGTTGGAGCCGAGTGCTCTCCATCGAGTTCAGGTCGAAGTTGGGTGACCTAAATGCTGTTAGGAAATTCGCTCCAGTATAGCCTTTCTGATATGTACTGACCTGGTTAGCAGTTCCCGTAACAACGTCAAAAAATGGTTATACAGGATGAACCGCTGTGGAAGCAACAATCCACCAGCCTCTTCCGTCATTTTATGATACATCTTCCTCCATCGGGTTTCTTTCGATATCGAGGTGTCTTCATAGTTGGCGGTAATATCTCGCAGGGACCGGGATAGACAGGGGAGAAGGATGTTAAGATAGTCGAGCACGACAGGGACACGGGAGAAGTGTACTTGTGAGTAATCAGCAAGATCGCGAAGACCTTGGGCTGCTGTTCTGATTTCTTCAATGGTCACTGTCAAGTGCGGATGAGCTGATTCGGCCAAGGCATTGCGAAGGCCCTCCAGGTGGAACGCGACCACATCGGCCCTGTCTGCTTCCAAACAACATCCTGAGAGTAGGTGAATTTCCAGTTGACCGTTTTGCTGCATCGTCATCGCCATGGCGGAACGAGAGCAAGACTCCAAGACAGGAGCCGATCTAAAGGGCCATGGTATGATACCGGGACACTAGAGACGGGGGGGGACGATATTGGTGTTGGTTCTAGTCCTCCGCTCGTTGACCTTCGCATTCGCGGTTGTTTGGCAGTACAGTTAAGTATAAGTCGTCGGGGTTGCCGAAGTGATCGGGGCACAATGTCGGTTTACTAACAGCAATGGAGGGTCAAGAACACGAATATCAAGGCAGGTAGGGACAGAGACTGAAGTTGTCATTCAAGATGAACATTTTCGCAACGAATTTGAAGGAACAAGTTGAAGAGGCAAGAAACCGGTCCATTCCCTAATTAATTAGAAGGGGGGACGACCCAGCCGCAGGCCTTGACAACGGATGATCCGATCCAGGCCATGCTGTCAACACCACTGAGCGGCTCGTAGCCCCCCCAGTGTACCCATACCGGTGGCTTCACCTGACGTGTTGGGTGCACGGTTCTTATCGCGCTCAAAGAGTGAGCCCATTAGGAGGCTGCACGTAATTAAATGTTGGCGGCTTCTGAGGGAACTCGTCTCGGCGGCTCACGAGCTAAGACCCCATCCAGACTTCTGGACCACCTGATGATCAAATGCCGTGATGGCCGTCCTCGCTCGATTGGCGAGTCGCTGCAATTGACACGGATGCACCAAGTAAATTGGTGCTGGTGTATGTAGGTGAGATGCTTCGCGCGGCAGAGCGAACTGCTGAGAAGCTGCCACGAAAGCAAGCGTCTCTCGACATGACGCCAACGGGCGGACAAGCACCACGACGGGGCTAGATCGGGGGTGGCGCTTGCATGAAGGACGCAGTGGGAGGTTGGCAGCGAAGACGACCTCTAGCGGCGATCCACTCGCGGCGGCCGTGCAACGTGTTTCGATTGCGGCGGCTTTAGACGTGCATCCGCGGGATGCGGAGTACTCGAGTTACGGAGCACATGGATGGCGGTGACGATCGATAAAAGGCGAGCCGAAGCCGCCATCCATGGATGCTTGGTTCGGTGGCGAGGTCACTCTTGTCCTACGTTAATAGCTGCCCAGTGCCAGGTGCCATGCGACTGAGCTGGCCGGGTCTCGAGCACTTATTCTATCATCGAGTTGAGGTAGGTGTCTGAAGCAGCCTATCATTTGGAAATGACACGAGGACGAAGGTGACGTATAAGAGCATGGAGTCGCGCTGTTCGCCTGTCAGCTTGTTCGTTGACGTGGGAATGACGGACTGCAAGTGCTGCAAGCGACTGGACGGAGGCAACGTTGTCGGCGCAACCTCTCTCGATGTGCATTAATTATCAGAATGTATGCAAAGCGAGAGAAGGAGGTGCGAGAGCAATGCGTGGAGAGGTTGAAAGACACTGGCAGCCTGATGCGGATGTTATTGTGATTTCACGTCCTCAGGCGCCAACCTGCCTCTTCTCGTTCACCTTGGATTTTTCCTGCTCACCTCAGATCCCGCTCCGCTCACCTTAGCTGTCAGCTCTCCACCGGGGGAATCTCACTCAGGTCTCACCTCATTTCTCACCTCGGCTCCCCAACCAGGTTCCTTGCGACGTCACGAGGTGAGCTTCACCGCGGTGAGATCCCGCTACACCTGGCCGCCCATTGGAAATTGCAGATTAAGATAACCTCATTCAGCAACGCGCCTTGAGTTTCACTCTATCTCACTTGTTCTGTTTATTGTTTCTTCATCATATTCTTTGCCTTGAAGAAAGTACAGTAATTACTAATACACACGTTTGTTTGATTTTGTCGTGCCATCTGTCTGTCACGATCAGAGGCTTACGATAACGGTCGGTTTAAACAGGAGCATTTGCGCATTCAGCTCGACCGGCCACCGTCTATGTGATCATAAAACGTCGCAGGACCCTATCCTGCTGGAGTTTCCGGCAACCAAAAGCAAAAGCACGCGTCCCTTATCGTGCCATCATACATACAACACCACCCTGACCAAGACGCAAGGAAAGAGAAGGTTCGAGTTTAAAGGAAGCCGAACAGGCCATGGTGAGATGTCGTGGAGACAACATCTTCACCATGTCGGTCGGGGGAGTCCTTCATCTTGAGTTGAGCACAAATGATTTAGGTGGATTCCTCCTCCTGCTCGGCCTTCATAGCTCGTCAGTATCAGCAAGAACCGGAGGGGCCTGCAACCTTACGTTGTAAGCTTGCTTCTCATCCTCGTAACGCTTCTTGTCGGTGGCAGCCTTGGCCTCGTACGGGAGGCGTTGCTTCTCGTTCAGGGCCTTCCAGCGCTCACCGAGGAGCTTGCCGACCTGTCCGAAGGAGATACCAGGGTTCTCCTCACGAACGTTCTCTCGCTGCTCATTGGCGAAGAACATGTACGCAGAAAGACCACGCTTGGGGGCGTTGGGGTCTGCATTGATTAGCCGAAAGGTTCAGAGATGCGTGTTGTGCGACAAGAAAAACGTCGACCGCCTTACGTGTTGACGCCTCAGTAGGGTGGGTGCCGACGCAAGCCAGGCACTCGAGGTCGAAAACAGTTCAAGGTGGTTCACGACGCGTCAGGACGACAATGGAGAAAACTTACCCTTCTTGGCGCGCTTGGCCTTCTTTCCCTCGCCACGCTTTCCGGCAGCAGCCTTAGGCATCTTGATTGATTTCTGTAACGCGAGGCCGGTTAGCACAGAGGTCTTTGCGAGTTGACGCGAGATGGCAGCGGGAAAAGTGAAGGTTGAGACGATGCGATGCGATGGGAGGTGCTAGCTCGGCGCGACGCGAACAAGGGGTTGTCGTTGGAGGGGTAGCTTGAGCTCTACCTAGGCGGGAGCTTGAGTGAAGCTGTGAGAGTGAAGGGTGAAGTGAGGTGAGGCGCAAAGGCCATTACGTTGGCGCACGCGCCGCAATGGAAATTTGAAGCTTCAAGATAGCTCAAATCGAGGCAAGTACATACCTGGAGGTTTGTTTTGAGAAGGGACGACGATGATGTTGATGTCGGGGTCTGTGGCGCGACGGATTGTTAGCTGCTTGTTGCTCTAAGACGCGCGCGCGCGATGTGAAAGTGATGAAGGCAATGCGATGCGCCAGATGCAGGTGCGCAAGGCAAAGCGCAAAGACTTTGGATGCGCGCAGCTCTGCAGCCAATGATGCTGGTAAAACGAGAACAAAAATGACAGCAGAGTGCGATCGCAACAGCCTGGGCCAGTGCAATGGGCGGTGCAGATGGAAGAGACTTTGGCGTTGGTGGAGGGCGCAGCGGGAGAGCAAGTTACTCACCACGAGAGATGCCGTGTGTGTTGTGAGGACGCGGTTTGTATGGGAGATTTGGGTGCGAGGTTTGTATGGGAGAGGAGAAGGGAGGGAAAACGTATGGGGGGAGTGGCCAGAGGGGGCCCTTTTTACTATGGGGGAGTGATTGTGTGTGGACTGGCTGGGACTGGCTGGGAAGCTGGGTGGGCTGCTGAGCGAGCCAGGCCGTCCATCACCCACCAGGACGACCGACTGGTTGTGGACTGGACGGGCTGGCTGTGGACTGGCTGTGGTGGACTGGCTGTGGACTGGGCTGTCTGGCACTGGCTGGTGGATTGGCACTGGCTGAAGTGGTGGACTGGCGGGCTGGCGGGCTGTGGGAGGAACGCGCCTGGCTGGCCCAGTTACCTATCGAAGTAGGTACATAAACATTAACCCACCCAAACTCACCTAGTACTGCCCATGTGGTGCTAAGGTAGCCCAGTACTAAGTACGTACTGCAAAGGTACACACCGTACACGCAATGGATTGTGCGGAACAGCACCTAAAGTTAAGGTAGTAATTTATGGAAGGTACGGACTGCCGAGCAGACGAGGCAAGCAATAATAACCTGAAGAGGGGCACGCGAAGCTCAGTAGCACCACATCAATGACTTCACGCTGTCTCCTACGACTCCTAACAAGCTGCTGCTAACGACGTAATAATGGAAGCTCTTGTTGAGGTGCTGGACGCGCTGCCAGTACCTGCCCGCGTGGCCAGCAGCCGTCGCGCGTGCAATTGACCTACACCGTGGGCCCTCCATGATGAGTCCCTCCAAGGTGGAAGAGCACGCTGCTGACCATGGCGCGGTACTGTACAGGTACTTGCCGCACGCAGCCCCTCCGCGCAAAGTACAGTACAAGCGTCATGTATCACCGCCTGCTATACCCAATCCGCACAGTGTACTTCCGCCCTGCCGTGCCATCATGGATCGGACTTTGGACACTTGAGGGGGCGTTGCTTGCTTCACTCACATCACCCTCTGCCGCTTTACGGCTTACCCCCGTCTTTCTCCCTCCGCGAAGCCGCTATCCTTCAATCAACCTGCTGCGCCAGGTCTGCGCCAGGGCTCGCTCCAATACCGACACCCTCCTGTTGAGTTCTTGGGCGCCTCCCTGTGCCACACCTACAAGCTCTAGTCCTTCTTGAACTGAATCCGGCATCACGTCCTGAGTATGAGCCAAAGTACCGTATAGTACGCCACCTCGCAAACATCCTCGATGCCATTGCTGAGTCGAGGGCTCAAGAGTGAGTGCTTCCGTCACGCCCCTGGTCGCCGTCCTGGGGTACGTACACTTTGATACCTTGGCTCACTTGTTGCTCCGACACGAAACGCCGAGCTGTTCCCTTCATTGTACCAACCTGCCAACTGCGTGGACGAGCATCCCAAATCCACCAAAGCCCCGTCCCCTGCTGGGCGAATGGCACACTGCCGGAAGAAGTAGCGTTGCAACACTGAGGAGGCTGGCTGAATGGGTGACGCACTTACAAAGTTGTTGACGGGCGACCGTGTTAGCGATCCAGAGTTTAGCGTCGGTATAGCATCCTCCCTCTTTCATCATCACAATGGCCGACCAGCATCCAGCACCCAACACCCAAGCTCCTAGTCCAACAAGGAGCTCCAGGCTTTGAGTAGTGTACTAACTACAGATGGCGTAGAGTTATGCGCTCAGATCCGACTTATACCTTGCTTGAGACTATTGCGTCGTACAACACAATAGACCTCGTCTACCGCGCACTCGTACGAAGTACATCTCTCTACTCAAATACTTGCGTCGCCTTTGAATGTGTCTTTTTTCAATGTGCAGCAAGGCGACCGCAGGTGATTTCCTGCGCACCTATGCTGCACAGCAGAGTCCCCAGACAGTGTCGGGTGGTGTTTTGCCTCCGTTCCGCCTTCCGGACTGCAATGCATCCTCCCCTCTCCGGCACCGAAGCCAGAGACATCCCGTGTCACTCAACCACGCACTATAATTTGTGGTGGGCGTAAGGTTAACACGGTCAGAATCGCCCTCTCCTCTCCCATCCAGCTGAGCCAGTCCTGGTGCAAACGACGCCGAAGTCTCCCTCTTGCTGACCTCTTTTCGTTCTAGACCTTCCAGCACCCACTGTGAACGGGGTCCGGCTCCTTGTCCAAAGTGCCCAGTCAACTGGACCAGAGACTACTCCTCTGGCGGGGTACTTTAATTACGCATGACCGCAATGTACCGTCATACGTAATTCTCAGGTACCTGTACAAGGCGGCAAGTACCCTGCCTTGCCTCCTTTTCACTCATGCCTCATTCTCCTTGCTACCACCGACCTTTGTCTCCCATCGCCTACGTACTATATCATACCTTACTCGATTGGGTAGGGATTGATGAGAGGAGAGGGGAGAGGAGGAGAGAACCGTCCTCAGCCCACGAGTCTTTCCGCGCCCGACACAGTTGGTCTTTGGTAGCCCAGCCTCGTTTGGGTGTCATCCGGAACTGAGCAAAAGACCCGACTCCAAGTGAGCCTAGGTGTAGTCACCTACGTAGTGCAAGGAGACGACCACAATCCTCAATAGCCTCCTGCTACTAGAATGCTTCTGCGCACTAATTGTCCAATAGTACATGAGGTCACAAAACAGACAGCTGGCATGGTAAGATGATTATTGTTAGTTTGCAACACACACCCGCATCAGACTGATTCAGAACCAGGACGAAGGCATCGTACCAGTTACGCGTTTGTCCCTATTTTGAGTTTGGGGGCTACTTCGCGACCCATACACGGGCGGCGGGCGCAGCTGGTACCTCGAGTCGTGGGCATGCTTGTATGCCTGCTGGGTTCCTTGGGTGAGCGCAGGCTCTCACCGGCGGGCGCGGCGTGTCTCTGCTGGGCATGTGTCTGGGTTGTGCGCGCCATTCCACGCGCTGGGCCGGAACAAGGACAAGAGGCAGCGCTGCAAGTGGCTCAGCGGAGAGGTACCACGAGCGACTTCCAGCGGGTACGCAACACACCAATATTTGGGTGGCCATGTAGCAGCTCTCTTAGCTGGTACTGTGCTGTACTTGACTAGGCGCTGGCTGCGAAGGGGGAGCTCTGCCTCCCCCCGCCCGCCCAAAACACGACGTCCTTCTCCACTCCCTCTTCTTTCTGTGCTGTGCCCTGGACACGGCGGCTCGCTGCCCGACCGAAGCTAACAGGTTGCCCATCGCTGATCGCGTGTTGAGGCCGAGGCCAAGTCTGAAGGTGAGCTTCCGACGCGGTCGCAAGCTTGCCTTTTCTCGTTGCGGAGCCTTCCAAGAGTGAGGCTGCAAGGCTGCTCTTCTTCCAGAAAAAGACGTAAGCCAAGCCATATCACGTGCAGCCGCGGCGCGGTGGTCATAGCTCCTTACATGTGCTAAGCCCTATCTAGAGCGGGTGTGGCGGATCTGTGGACGGCCTCGATGAAGATGGAGACGAGACGGCAGGGGAACCAACAGCTTGCAAGCAACACACGCAGCGCCGCAGCTGTCTTCGTACTGTAGCTTATCAGGAAGAGGGCGAAGGCGCTATCGTGGGGCGGTTCGACCTGAGACGCGCATGCATTGCATGACGAGCAGCTCCGAATGCCAGGGATCACACGACAAGTTCGCATCCAAATACCTATCCTTGCTACTGTATGAACACGTCCCGTCTTGTGGATGCAGAGATCTGCGTCCTTGAAACACACGCAGTAATTAATGAACGCGCTTGAGCAATGGACGGGGGTTCAATGCTTGTTGCAACGCGATTCTCGTCAAGCCAATGGTTAAGGCCTTGAACTTTCGCTCGCTCCTTTTCAACGCAAGCCTGGTGAATGACGTTTCTAATTACAGGGAGCCTTGATGGAGCTTACTGAACCAATGCAACTTTTACAGCTTGTGAAGCTCTCTATTATGCTTTCCGTATTAAACTTGAACCTACTACGTGGAAACCTGGTTCATAGCAAGATCCGTATAGTTATTTACAATTTGCTATTAACGACTCATCGCACATAGTGAATGTTTGCAAACCCGGCTACCTCTTCGCTACCAATAGTCAGACTTTCATGTGGTACGAACCCAGTGTTACTAGTAGTTAGATTCCATATTTGATATCATGATCAGGTATTCATACCTCGATGCATGAAGTTATGAGCAGGCCGAAGATGGTATGAACGGTCAGCGTATTGCCGCGGTAGAGCTTTGTAGTATAAGAAAAAGATGGACAACTCTGCAAGTCTTGCAAAGAATGACAGGAATGGAACCGTTCAAGTACTTGGGTCATTGAGTTGAAGACATCACTTTCAGTCTGGATTTCGGTGACGATGCGTTTACGACTGTTGACGACTTTCTGGTGTTGCGTTACGAGGAAATTCGGCGCTTTGTCAATCATATCCCTGAGTATTTGGGTACCTTAGACAACAATGTAAGAGTACTAGTAGGTGATGCCAGATTTGAAGCTGCAAACAAGGCAGAGACGATACATAATCAACATGCGTCCTCGTACTTTCCCTCAACTGCATGTTCCGCTGTTGCTCAAGCAACACAAGAAATCGTCACCGCGCACCTGCCATGAGGATTAGAGAGGGAAGGAACTCCCTCTGGGTCGCGTGTATAAGAGATCTTCCCACCTCCGGCATGACCCATCTTCCTCTTTTCCCCCAACACATTCATCATGGCAGTCATCTCAAACATCTTTGGCCACTGGCCACCATGCATCTTCTCAGAAACCAATTTCGCTCGGGGGAAGCCATCGCTGGGGGCTCAGCAGTCATTAAGGACCATCTTGGTTCCTCCGGGAGGCCAACCTCCCGATCAATGATGGTCATCATTGCCCCCAGTTTAGCCCTGACATCTGCAGCCAAGCCACTCAATGCTTGTCCTGCTCCCTCGTGGGCAAGATCAAAATCCAATCGTGCAACTGGCTCGAGACTGGCGTTGCATCGTCATATGCTGACATGCCTGTTCTCTGCCAAAGCTTTCTTTTACCAAACAAACCGGAAGCTGTTGTGCGATATCTTTCCCCCGGGTCATCGTGCTGTGATTCCTCGAAGTGAAACCACTGAAATGTGTTCGGAGACGGCTCAGCCCAGAGTCATCATTGCCATCTTGCCTTCAATCCCGTAGCTGTAGCGAGGTAAGTAGTAAGGTAAGGTAGGTAGGTACCTACCTAGGTACTTAAGGTAGACTGTATCAGGCTGTGATTCAATCCGACAGTACGAGAAACCACGGTGACGGCAGCCAATGGGGCGATGAGTGAAGTTCAAGATCGCAGGTTGGTCATACAAATGAAACCCACACAGACAGAGTTAAGGCCTTCAAGGGTGGCACGCTCCAAAATCGCCGTGTTCAAATCGCCGTGTTCGACCCTGTAGGTAACCCGCGACCCTTTGCAGTCCATTGTCGCGAATGCTTGGATCCAATGTCTTCAAGCGCCAGCTACCTACCACTAATGAAGATCTTTTGGCCACAGGGGCGCAGAACAGCGAGTATACTGGGCGACGCTGCATCAACGATAGCAGTGAAGTAGGTAGCAATGGTCGGAAGAATAGTAGCAGAATTGAAAGGGAAGGTTATCGTTTGTGTGGGAGGTCTAACAATATCAAGTAAAAATATCCATTGTCCATACAGATAGACTTTACCGTGGGAGGCTTCATCAAGAGGCTGTTCCATACGGGCGCATGGTTGCATGTGGGGCATCACAAGGCTTACGTAACGTCGATCGCCCGCCCGCCCGCTCGCGTTGCCACGGGGCGGAAAGCTTGAGGGCAGCTCTTGTGGCTCTGGGTACATGTATTCGTACTGGCACTCAGGCTGTTAGGTACCTACCCAGCCTACTTACTTACCTAGGTACCCCCAAAACCCTGGGACAGCCCTAAAATGTTAGGACAGTGATTTAAGGTATAAAAAGGGTACTTTTTTTTTCTTTTTATCTATTTATCTATAGGCCTATAGAAATTAGATTTTTAGAAAACTTTTTATAATTAGCTTTATAAGTAGCTTTATATATAGGAATTTTTATTTTATTTTAATTTTTAATATAGCTAATTTTAAAGCTATTTTAAGTAAAAATACTACTATAAGATTTCTATAGTATCTGTTAGAACGGAACTACTATATATAATGCTAAAAGGCACTCTAAAATAACTAAAGGAGTCTTATATAATAAGTCCGCGATATTAGGGGTAGAAGCTAGAGTTTTTTAGAAATAGTATATATAGAGTATAGTAAGGCACTTATATAAGCTAAAAAATACCTTATATAACTTTAATTAAGTATCTTTAGTTCTAATAATTAAGAGTCTTAGAGTTATATTAAATATAGGTAATTATAATTATTAAAATAAGTATTAAAAATATAATATAATACTTAAAACTTTATATTAATAACTAACTATTAATTTAAAAATATTTATTAAAGATTGCGCTCTTAATAGCCTAAAGGACTAAGATATATAGGAATAGTAATATATAATAAAGGTCTTAGTAGAAAGAGTCTCTATATTAGCTTAGCTACTTAACTTATTATAATTTAATTAATTATAAATATAAAAGCCAGCTTTATTAAGAAATAAAGATTATTATATAAAAGTATAAGTTAAAAGTATTATAAGATCTCTAAAGTTTATTTAAAAAGAATAATTTATAAATTACTTAAATAAGATACTTTTAGAAGATTAAGAGTCTATAAAGTATAATATATAGCTCTATATACTTAGTAAAAAGGTATATTTTTATAAGAAATAGGAAATTAAAAATATACTTAACTAGCTAAATAAGAATATATTCTCTTATTATATATAAATCTATATACCTAAGGCAACTAGTTTAGCTGAATATAATAATATTTCGCTGCTTTATTTAAATCTTAAGGTAGTATATAAGATAAATAATATCCTTTAAAAAAAAATAAGTATAAAAAGCCTATTTTAATATTTTAAAATTAGAAATAAGTAATAAAATAAAGTAAGAAGATTAGATTAATAAGTAAGAGAAGGTAATATAAACTATATAACTTTAATATATAGTTAAATACTTAGACTTAGGAATATAATTTAAAGACTTAGAAAGAATAATTAACTATAAATTTAAGGTTATATTATATATTAAGAAGGGTCTTTATAAGGCAGAAATTAAATTAAATATATATAGATTATTAACTTTTACTAATAAGTTTTAAGAGGAACTTTCTAATAATAATAACTTAACTAAGTATTTTAAAGGAAAGATTACTAAAGAGAGTTTTAGACTAATATTTTAAGGCTTAAATAATAAAAATGCTTTTAAGTAGCTAATTTAAAGCTTAAATAAGAGAGGTAAGAAGTAAAAGTTACTATTAGGAGGCTACTTAAGAGATTAATCTTAGAAGTAATTATAAGGTAATTATTATAGCCTATATAAAATGTAATATAAAGGTGTAAATACTAAAGCCTGCTAGGTTACTTTCTTAAAGGCAGTGCTAAAATAGGTTATATTAATAGATAAAAAGACTAAGAAGCTAGAATAATAGCTAAAAAATAAGCCTAATATTTAAAAGTTATATAAGTAATTTAAATTATTTAAAGGCAATTTATAAGATTAAAAGTAATAATAATAAATACTATAAACTTATATTTCTTTTATAGTAGCTATATTTCTAGCAGCTAATAAGCAGTATTTATTAAGGAACTACTTAATCCTTAATTTAGGTATAACTCTATATATCTTTAATAAAATTATAAGATTCTAAAACTTTAAGTATATAAAAAAAGATAAGTTTATATTTACTAGATTAAGTGAGATTTTAATTATAGGCTATAGTAATATAGACCTTTAAGTTTAGAATTTATAAAATAAACTTTATTAGCTTTATTTAAAAGGTATTATATATTACTTATAAATAGGAATAAACCTAATATTATTATAATAATTATAAAGAGTAGAATATTAATAGGACTAGTAAAATAATAATAATATTATCTAATATAATAGCAGAGTAATATTATATATACTAAGTTAATACTATAATTAGTATATTATTAAATATATCTGCAAAATAGTAAAATAAGCCGCATTTATAGTATAGAGACTTAATTATAACTCCTAAACCGCGAGAAAGCTATTATAAGTAGATATAATATATTAGTATAAGTAGCTTAGGCACTTAAGACTAAGAGCTTTAGAACACCTATTAAATAACATAGAAAGAGCTTAAATAAAAGGCCTAATAATAGTTTAATATAATATCTATGGAATTAGGAAGATAAAGCACAGAGAGCACCGCAAATTAAGAAAATAAGACTTAAAACCTAATAAAAGAATCTTAATTAACTTCTATAACTATAAAGTTAGTATTAGA
>JAANBC010000182.1:0-58224 GCA_014621405.1 Stylonectria norvegica
CGCTGCTCCTCCAGCTGGTGGTGGTGACGAGGGCGGAAATGTCAACCTCTTTGACCTCGCTGCTCAACACCGTGGTGGCTCAGGTCGCAGTGGTAGTGGTAACAACAGCCAAGCAGCAGCAGCCGCTGCCGCTGCCGCGGCTGCTGGCCAGGGTGGCGACCTCGGAAACCTGGACTTCCTTCGAGGAAACGCCCAGTTCCAACAGCTTCGACAAGTGGTCCAGCAGCAGCCCCAGATGCTGGAGCCTATCCTACAGCAGCTGGGTGCCGGAAACCCGCAGCTGGCCCAGCTCATCGCCTCCAATCCCGACCAATTTCTTCAGCTTCTCGGCGAGGATGCCGATGACGATGTGCCTCTACCCCCAGGCGCACAGGCGATTTCGGTTACTGAGGAGGAACGGGATGCTATTGAGAGAGTATGTCATTCTCTTTTCCCCGTATGCTTCATCTTGCTAACATTGTCCAGCTGTGCCGACTTGGTTTCGACCGCGACCAGGCCATTCAGGCCTACTTTGCCTGCGACAAGAATGAGGAGCTTGCCGCCAATTTCCTCTTCGACCAACCAGAGGAGGACGAGCCATCAGCAAACTGAAGCCTAGACTCGAGCGCTGGTACACGACCGTGCTTGTAACGATTATGAGAAGACGCCACAGGGAACGCATCCAGAATTTTGCAGGATTAATTTGGTGACCAGGTAACGGTCTGGCTCGGAGCTTATCTGGAGAGGGATGGAGGGCTGAGGTGGTTGCTCGTCCCGAAGGTGGTGAATCCATGATGGGATGTTGCCTCTTTTGGCACGTAGGAAATCTGCTTGTCTGATATGCGCAAAGGCAGAGCAGCAACAATCGACGAGATTGATCAATACAGAATTACAGCGCATAAGAAATCGTCGTGTCTCATTGCTCTAAGTCAAAGAGGTTCTGTCAAATCGCTGGAGGATTCTAAGCTCATCCTCGTACTTGACGAAAAATCCCACCAACTACATTCCCAAAGACCCTATGGGTATCATGCCTTTCCCTGACGCCGTTCTACCATCCCCCAATTTAAAAACCATTGCCCTTCTCAAGATTCTCCCTCGGTGCCGGTGTTGATGGGCTCTCCGTTGAGTCCGTACGTAATCGCCAGCTTGCCCTTCTTCTTCTTTTTCTTCTTCTTCCCCAGACCATCCATACCATCCTCGTCGGCAAACAGCTCCTCGCGCTTCTTGCGCATGATCTCGTCCTGCTCGTCCTTCCGGCGCTGCTGCTCGGCCTCGAAGCCCTCCTGAGCGCGGCGCTGCTCGGCCTCGATGGACTCGACCGACTCGAACTGGCTGCCGGAGAAGGCCTTGTACTCGTCGAGGTCCATCTTGATGGTCTTCTCGCCGATGAGGGCGGCGTCGATGCGCCGCGGGGAGTGGCGCTCCTCGCGGTTGTACTTGAGCTTGACGCTGCGGCGCGACTTGTTGGGGAACATCTTGGAGAGGATCTCGAAGTCGGTGCCGAACATGCGCAGGCCGCGGTAGAAGAGCTCTGTTTCTGCGTCGGTCCAGATGTTGGGGCCCTTGAGCTTGGAGGTGTTCATAAAGGAGTTACTGGTGATGAGGCGCGTGAAGTCATTTTCCTCGATTGTCTCCATGTTGGCCTGCGACGCGGCGGCGCGCGCGTGCCGATCGAGGGCCAGGGAGCTCTGGTCGACGACGATCTGGCCGTCGACGATACGGAACTGGGGTCCGGAGGGCAGGGCCGGGGCAGATGGCGCGGCAGAACCGGCTTTCTTGGCGCTTTGTTGGACTGTCCCTTCCGGGGTTTCTGACCCGGCTCCAGCATCAGCTTCAGGTTCCCCGCCGACCAACTCTGCGACCTTTGTCTTGAGCCTAGCCTTGCGCTCTCGTTCTCGCAGTTCGTCATGGCGGCTGAACTTTTTGCCAATGTGTAAGTCCTTGGTCAGGTCCGCCATCTTGAGTTTCTGCAAGTCGACCGTCTGTGTTTCCGCGTCCTCGGGCGTTACAGAGCGCACCCTGCGCTTGCGAGATGGTGTTTCCGTACCAACCTCAGTGGGTGTTTTGCGTTTCCGGGTTCTCTTCGCCGGGGCCTCGTCGCCTTCTTGTGCAGGCTGCACGGGCTTCCGCGGGCGTCGCTTGGGCTTGGGCTTCTCCGTGCCATCGTCCGCCTTGTCCGAGGCTGCTTTCACGGCGGGTTTCCGTCTACTTCGGGTTTTGGGTGCTGTGCTAGCCTCTGGGGTTGGCTCTATTGTCGGAGTTGCGGCAGACTCGCTGATTTCTTCGGAAGCAGTCGAAGGCAGTGGAGACGGTTCTGCAGGAGTTGCTTCTTCGTGCCCAGGTGTTGGAAGTATGGTTGAAGGGGAGCTCTCTTGACCTTGTGTGTCGGGGGTTATATCAGCTACGACGGTGTGTGTGGTTGATTCTGTCGCTGTTTGTTGTGACTCACTCCCTGGTGCTGCAGCAACTATAGATACAATTGCTTCCGCAATAGTCGTAGATTCGACATCCTTCGTGATTATCTCAGGAGTAGGCCCAGTACTTGAAATACTCCCATCCTTGTTTTCGGGTTGGGATCCTCCAGCGGGGAGGGCATCGTTTGTCGCAACTTTGTCGTTCGCATCGTCGTCTTGTGCCGTGGGTTCTGGTGCTGATCGCGACTGGGTTGGGGCTTCCTGGCGGGGTAAATTGGGGAACTCTTCGTCAATAGCCCCTGGTGCATTGTCTGGTAGGCTTCCGGATATAGGAGTTGCTGTGATTGATTGTAAGGATGGCTGCGGTGTTGAATCTACCGGCACTTGACTTTCTGTGACTTTGGCGGGCAGTGCAGGTGCGGCTGGCGCAGCGGGACGTCGAGACGCTGGGATCTTGGGCTTGAAGGCAAGGCCGCCCTTCTTCTTGAACATGGAGCTCATCGTCGCGGTATGAGGGTTTCTATATAGCTCCGAGGGTCCGTCAATGATTTCACATTGTGTAAAGGGTTCGGGGACGATAAAAGAGAAAAAGATGTCCCTCGGCGCAAAAGAAAATGCGGGATGGTGGAGGCTGCCCGCCCAGCCCCTCTTGCGAAGTTTAGCCGCATGCAAATCGATAAGAAGAGGCCGAATACGGCTAGCGCAGCACTAATCCCCTTTGAGGTGGAGACCGCGCTGCTTGAAGTGCGACTCAACTTCGAAATTTCAACTCCTGGCCCGAGGGAACGTCCCATCAGCACCACACAATCTCTCCGCACCCCCTCTTCATGACGGCCCGCACGACCTGCTTCGGCACGGGATTTGGCTTCAAAGCGCTCCCAGAACAGAGCTATCGCTCTCATTCTGCCTCGCGCCTTGTCTCCAGACTCCTGCCACGCGACTTCTGATGCCTCTTGCAGCTGCTCCCTCTACCACGCCTCGTCCATCCACGCTTTCCAAGATGGAGGACAGGAAGCGAGCTGCCGTCAGCAGCACTGACGACCTCGCTCCCCCGAGCAAGCGGGTCGCCGTTAACGGATCCAAAGCCAAAGATGACGCCCTTGAACTGAAAGAGGAGGGCTGGGTTGAGGTAAGTGTCACGCGAGACCATTTCTTATCGCGCCTATTCGATGCTTCATGTATTACATCGCCGTCACTTGTACCGTTGCTCGAGGGGGCTGGATTCGTGGGAATGACGGCATCTTCTATCGGGACCGATACTGGAAGATAGTGCTCACCAAGCCAGTGATGATGCTCGCTCCGCGGCGACAGCAATCCCAGGCTCAGAGGATACCCTCTATCTACACCTGCTTCCCAGCGCCCTCGTTCAACCCGATACAACCCCCCGTACATGCTGTTGTCCGAATATTGGATTGGGATATCCCGCTGACTTGGGGTATCAGTCGTACACAAAGGGAGCCATCTACCGTCAGATGCAAGAATACAGCCGCAAGGCAGCGACGGCTGAATCACGTCTCGAAGAATTACACAAACGATCAGTACATCACGACGACCATTTAAGAATTATCGATGCTTGGTGGCGACAGGTACGTTTTGAGTCATGAGGGCGATGGGCGCTAGCTGATGATTTCCAGGTTTTGGAGGAGGTTGAACTTCTTGCTGAATCCAACGTGTCTGCTTTACCGTTAAATACTGGTATGAACAATTTTCCCGCCGCCGGCACAATGTCTGACTTTGAGCCAGATCCACCATATCTCAGTGGTGTGAGCTTTAAGGATCTTCACGACTTCCAGAAACACCTCCAAGAAAAAGGAAAAGCGATCAAGTCAAAGGCAGAAGCACTTCTTGGACGATTGGCTGCTCAACGTGGAGAAATGAACCCGGACGCCCTGGCACTCGAGAAGAAGATTGCTAGCCTCCTCGCTGCGCAAAAAGAATATCTCTTCAAGCTAGACCGACTAAGCAGCGAAAAAGAACAATTGTCGGAGCAGCTCAACGCGGCAACACTTAGGTACTTCAAAGCGGAGAAGAAGCTGGATCGCGCCAAGAGTTCTCAAGTCCAAAAGCTCGAACAACAAGCCTTCGCAAATGCGACTCGACCAAATGCGACATCTGGGGATGCTACTTCGGAGGGTGCGGAGGTCAACGGCAATCCAAGTGAAATGCTGCTCAAATATGAAGAAGCTACGGCTGCCGCGACGAAACAGAAGGAACAGCTTGACACTATCCTGGCCGAGATCAAAACGCTACAGGATGAGAACTCAAGTCTCAAGGCGCGGAGAGAGAGCTTAACCGACGAAGACTTCATTCGCACCGATGTTTTCAAACAGTTCAAGAGCCAAAACGAGGATTTGATCAAGCGGATCAACAATCTGGAATCTACGAACAAACAGTTGAGGGAGGAGGCAGAGAAGCTGCAAGCTGAGCGCTCGTCGTTCCGAGCTCGTCTAGAGGACAACGCCAGCCAAATCACCCAGGACCTTGAAGCCGAGATTATGACGCGGGATCAGGACCTGGCTCGTGTACGGTCGGCAAGAGATGAAATTCTCGCGGACAATATGCAACGAAAAGCGGACATGGAACAAGATCGAGCCTCGAGACATCTTGTGAAAGACCTCATTAGTGCAAAGGACGACCGAATCTTGGCACTGGAGTCGGAGATCTCACGCCTCAAATCAAGCGAAGACCAGGAAATGACCGACGCAGGTGAGAACGACGACGATATGACTCACGAGCAGCTCCGACAAAAATTCAAGAAGCTGGAGCAGGACTTCCGGTCAATCAACCAAGAACTGCCATCGATAGAGGCGGCTTACAAGAAGATGAAGGATTTGGCCCAAAAGAAGGTCATGGATTTCGCGACTCTGGAGGAAAGGGTGACAATCCTGACAGCGGAGAAAAGCAAAGCAGATCAGAAGTACTTTGCGGCTCGTAAAGACGCCGATACGCGCAACAGCGAGATTCGGTCATTGCGGCACCAAAACAGCAAGAGTACGGAGATTATTGCGCAGCTCAAGGATCTTGAGGCGCAGAACCGGACATTGCTAGGGAATCTGGAGAAACAGTCGGCTGATCTGAAGCAAGCGAACGCGTTGTTGATCACCGAAACCAAGAGGATGGAAGCGACAAGTCTTGAGGCTAGCCGGCGGGCAGAGTCGCTCAACAAACAGGTCAGCGACCTCACCAACCTGGTCAAAGCCAAGGACGCGGCGTCTGCGGTGGTGAGGGAGCGTAATACGATGCAAGAGACCGAGGTTGAGAAGCTGAAAGTGCGCGTCGAGCACATCCAACGGGATCGGGACACTTGGAAAAACAAGGCACTAAGCAATTCATCCGAGGAAGAAGAAATGCTTCGGGTATGTCCATCGTCCTGTGTTGTGCGTTTCACCGCTAACCCTGTCAGGCCCATGCTTTGTGTACAATCTGCCGCAATAACTTCAAAAACACCGCGCTCAAGACATGTGGACACTTGTTCTGCAACGAGTGCGTCGACAACCGGATCGCTAATCGCATGCGCAAGTGTCCGGCCTGCTCCAGGGCGTTTGACAAGATGGACGTTATGTCTGTACATCATTGAGCGGACAAATGCAGCCTCTACACAGTTGGTGCTCGCTCAGCTTAGGCGCTTTTGTTACAACACCTTTTTAATACTCTTTGTCAACCAATGTACAGTTCCCGCGGGTGGTTGCTTGTGGCTTCGCTTGAAACGGGCGAGGCGTCGAGTGGAAATGGTTATTGGAGGAGCTTGTTTCGCAACACATTATTGCTTCTTCATCCTTTTCCTCTTCTTCTCTGGGCTAGATGGCTATACTTGGAAAGTTGCCCGTGTACTTTTACTCGCCGAGGAAAACCCGATATGTCCTAATCGGTGTGTATATAAATAGGACGAGAATGCAAACGCAGACGAGGTTACGAGAGGGGTTTCAGGGCTGGATAAATGGAAAGCGTCAATTATAATAGCTATCGATGTATCAGATCAGAGCAGCAGGGTGAGGCCGTGAGGAGACGTGAACGAGGGCGCAGAAGTCCAGAAATGTCTGAAGTCGGTTTATCGACGACTCGTAGAACCGAAGCCGGTGCTTTCGTGACGAGCGCCGCCGCCAGCGCTGGAACCAGATGATGATGATCTGCCGTTCGACGAACCACCCCATCCCCCAGTGCCTCCATAGCCGCTCTGGCGGTTATCCCGGTTATTCCGACCTCCCGCCATGTAGCCAGCCGCAGCACCTCCAGCCAGGCCAGACCAGAAACCTGGCTGCCAGCCCTGCTGTTGCGATGGTTTCGTACCCGGGTATGGAGGTGGAGGATCGTTATCCGGGCCCCAGCCGGGGTTCCAGCCACCGCCGCCGCCACCGCCGCCTCCCCGTCTCGTGGGACGTGTAGTTGGATCGCGATCCGGCCCTCTAAAGCAGGCGGCGTAGACGATCCAGAGCAGGACGGCGACGAAGATGAAGGTGAAGAGCCAGGCGCCATAGTCGGTGCCGCCGTCGCCGCTGTCAAACCAGCCGCGGCCGTGGGAAATGTCGGGATACCTCTGCTCGCCCTTGCGCGTCAACGCCAGGCGATACTCGACGCCGCAGCTGCCCTTGAGGACGTAGGGGTCGTCGGGCGACGAGTAGCCCTCGCAGATGACGTCGGTGCTGCCGAGCTTGAACTCCTCGGGCAGGGTGGCCTTGCAGCTCCACTGGATGTCCTCGTCGCCGTACGAGGAGCCCTGGTTGGTGCAGCGCATGACGTCCACGTCGTAGAGGTCGCAGATGGCCTTGGAGGACACGCACTTGAGCTGGGGCGAGGCCGGGACGCGGCGGTGCGAGGTCTGCGCGCCGTTGCCGCGGAGGGTCAGCGACTGGACCGAGGAGAGGAGAATGGCATCTTTGGGGCGGGCGAGGGCGAGGAGCGGAAGTGCGAGGACGTAGGTGAACCAAGAAGCGATCATGGCTGTGGTGTTGTGGTGATGGCGATGGCGATGGTCTTGGTGTTGGGACACCGCGCGGGCGCAGAGCGCAATAGGCTTGGAGCTCTGTCGTCGAGTGGCACAGGCGCGTGTGATGAGGCGAGTTGATGGCCGAGCTGGGTATATACTGCAAGAGTAACTTGGCTAATTGGGATTCGATCAATGTAGAGGACACGATGCAGGTGAAAACGAGTTGGAGAAAGACACGTGGGGTGGCGAGGCTGAACTACTATAGGTACAGGCTGTTCGCGGGGTTGAAAGGAAGATTCTAGGTTTCAAGGTTTGCCAAATGAAAGCCAACCCATCAGACTAGATACTAGACTATGTACGGCATCAAAGTGGCCAATGCTAACACGGGCGCTTTGACCAAGATCTTTAACATGGAATGGAAGCTATCTAGACGTAAGGTGTTGAACACGTGATAGATATTAGTTCCCCCAAAAAAACACGAATATTCACATCCTCTCACATCGGTATCTGAGATGGTGTCCTTGTCAACAACACAAGTGAATAGGCAGACACCACATACTTGACCAAACATCGGTAGACTTTGCTGGTTCGCCCGCCCGTCCAGCCGTTGCTATTGCAACGGAACGCAAAACCCGTCGTGCGAGGTTAACTCGATCGAAGTGTCGGGTGATACATGAAGCGGGATGTCCTCGTCATGAAGCGGGATGTCCTCGACGATTACCGGCCCGCGAGCGATGAATTGCCCAGATGCAGCACGTCGATGAATCTACGATCTGCAAGACCATGCTGCTTAGCTTCTGTAACAGCTGTCAATCATTACGGCTAGCGCTTTGATGAAACAAGGGAACAAATTTTGTCCCTTCTGGACTTGGTACAGAATGTTCCCTCGATGCCTCGCATCCACCATGAATCGATCCGTTGATCGTCGCTGGGCGGACAGGGAGGGAACAAACACAGTGCGTGGAGAATGAATGGGGAGTCACACCGGGGCGTGCGTGTACAAGGTAATCAATCTTTCGGTTGTCGCATCAAACGACAAACGACAGGACGGGATTCAACAAAGCCTCAACAACACACCCACCTATCCTCAGCATCCGTCGGACTGACTTTCAGCCCTTCTGCCTGTCTCGCATTCAGTTTGTATCATGCTTTGCTACCCACACGATCACCCACACCCAGCGGGGCCCCTCCGCTCAGGGACAAGAGTCATTGTCGCGACCGGGTTTCGGAATTCATCAACGTTGTCTACCTACCGGTCGCTGTCTGCTCAGCACTAAAACTCATATCTTTTGCAGCCTGACGAACACATGGATGGCGGACACGGAGTACGGAGATAGACCCGAACCCCCCGACACCCCGCGCTCCCCGGAGCCGAGCGGTCAGCACGCCCGGTGAATTGGGACCTCCGGGCCCGTTAGTGCGGCGGATTGCAACGGCCCCCAGTCTTATCTTCTCTCCTAACGTTGCCGCGGGTTGCGGATACGTAGTGGGCGGCTTTATTCACTTGAAATGAGCTTCTCGCTCCCTGCTGCTTGTTTCTGGTTGTTACATGAACGTTGCGCAGGGTGAGTCCCGCCAGGGGATACAGATCGCAGGTGGTGCCTTGCGTTTGTCGACGGATCCAGTATCCAATATCGATCCACGTCGAGGTAGCACAGAAGAGGGCGCTGGTGCGAGGCTGTTTTGTACGCGCCGTTTGGGTTGGTAGCGCCGACCTGGGGGAAAGCCAATACTTCAGAAGGCACATGGAAGATTTCTCAAATACGTGGAGCGGAGATATGGTTGCTGATTGCGAATCGCTAGCAGGGCCGCCAGAAGAGCGATTGGAAAGGGCTTTTGGTCACTCGTAAACAGGTGTACGGTAGGTAATTTCGAATACTTAATTACTAGTAGCAGTATTCCTGCATGCATTCGGGCCTGAGCGCGGGATTCGGGTTCCCGACTTCGCATGCAGGGATACTTGAGTGCGGACCCAGGGAAGGATTAGTTGCGGAGCTGCATCCCCAACTTTATCTCGAGCTGAAATAGGAAAATAAGATGATGCTGTATTATTGATCTAAAGACGCTAATAGGCCCGATCCATCATCTTAATTCTGGTACAGATGCTGGTAATTGTCCAGATCTCTCTCACTTCTGACTGATGACTCGATTACCTTTGTATTTCGTACACAAGTACACAAGTATCTCACGTATCTATCTCATGACCAAGCAGACGGTAAGACGGGTAAATTCCATGGTGCCGTCATGATACCCTAGCGAAATGCGAAAGCGAGCAACCCGACGTCGAAGGCTTGGCTTCGGCCGAAACGAGCAAGCTTTTCGAGATGAGTCGGTCTTCTAACCAAGCTAGAGAAGCTAGGGGTGCTAACCGAGCGGGATCCGATCCACTCTGGACTGCATGCTTCAGCGGGCAGATAGCCAGCACAGCGTGCTGTGCCGCTGGAAGTGGATGCTGATTAAGCCTTTCAGCCTCAAGGGAGTCGGCTTTAGCGGGGGGCCGGAGTGATGAAGAGTCCGAGACGCAACACGGACTGGAAGGGGAGGTGACTTTGTGACTCAATACGATGATATTGCGCGGCCTTTCTTTGGCATTGATGATGATGGGCCAGCGGGGGTTGACCGAATTTGAAGAATTCTTCCAGAGATCTTCAACGGCGAGGGGTGAGGGGCGAAAGGGATGGGGGACGAGGGAGGGGTTGTAAAAACCAACAACGTTCATATTGCTAGATCGACGGTACAATAGTACAGAGGATTTGTCTACAGATCTACCATCTAGCACATTTGTATACAGAGTACAGGTCCAAAGGTCTTGTAGTACAGATATCACAGACAGACAGATGCCGCCTCGCCTCGGCCGCTGTGTCACACGATCACGACTGCTCGGTGCCTCTCAGTGCCTTGTTTTGGGTTCAGCTTGAGGTCGGGTTGGTGAACCTGGGGTAAAGTGATGGCGTCGCGTTGACGACTGACAATCAGATGAGCCGAACCGGTCCCCAGCACCTCACAGTGCAACAGCCCTGTATTCCGAGCAACGGGCGCTCAATCATGCCCATAAGCACCGTATATCCTAAACCTCGCACTGTAATCACCGGCGGTCGTCGCGTGGGCGTGGGGTGTCGATGGCGCTGCCGCGTAGCCGTTCCGCTACCTTACAGTAGGTACTTTGGTGGGTTGGAGCGCTCCAGCTGGGAAGCCCGCCCGAGCTGCAAGTAACGGGAACCTAGTAACTGCCTGTGGTCGGGACCCTATTTGAAGTCCGCAATCCGGTCGGGGTGCCTATAGAGGTCGGGTAATGTGCCACCTGCTACCTACCTTACCTTACGTTTACGGACTATCGCACTTTTTACTTCTAGTCTTGTTCATCTCGACTTTTGTACCGCCCTCCTTTTCATCTTCTCTTCTCCTTCCTCGTCTTTCAATTCTGCACCTGGACTTGTCGACAGACGCGATCGACAGTTCTTTGCGCTTTGGCCGCGGTACACACATGCAGCGTTGAAAACATACAGGAACCGTCCACGAAGTACTAGTAGCACGGATCTTCGTGCGAATATACCGTACGGGTTCGGCCGCTCGCTCGTCCCGCCAGCCCCAGGCCAAGCCTCACATTGGCCTCCTCTCGCGCGCCGTCCCGCGAAACTTTGAACCGCGCCATATCTCCAGTGAAGCCGGCGCCAACTGTTCGCCAACCACCCGCCATGACGGTCGATTTCTCCGAAAAGCCGTCCGGCAGCGGCCCGTCGCGGTCGACGTCGAGTCGCGGCGACTCTACCGAGGGCGACATCCCTCGCTCAGCCAAAGAGGCCACGCCCGAGCCCGAGAAGCTGGGACTGGAACTGGAAAAGGCCGACACCAAGGTCGTTGCGCCAGCCCAGGCCGATAATATCGAAGCCCTGTACCAGCACCTCCCGCCGCACCAGGCCGAAGTTCTACGGAGACAGGTCATCATCCCAGACATCAAGCAGGGCGTCGCCGTCCTGTACCGCTACTCTTCGCGCAATGATATCATTATCATTGTCGTCTCCGCCATTTGCGCCATCGCCGCCGGTGCTGCCCTGCCTTTGATGACGGTCGTCTTCGGTAACTTGCAGGGAACCTTCCAGGGCTATTTCACCGGCAAACAGTCGTACCATGATTTTCTCCACGAACTCGACCACTACGTCCTCTACTTCCTTTACCTCGGTGTGGGCGAGTTTATCACAACCTATATCGCCACTGTCGGTTTCATTTACACTGGAGAGCACATCAGTGCCAAGATTCGAGAGCACTACCTTGAGAGCTGCATGCGCCAGAACATTGCATTCTTCGATAAGCTCGGAGCTGGCGAGGTTACCACTCGAATCACTTCCGACACCAACTTGATCCAGGATGGCATCTCGGAAAAGGTATCGCTGACACTCGCCGCCCTTGCGACCTTCGTATCGGCCTTCGTCATTGGTTTCGTCAAGTACTGGAAACTCACCCTCATCCTGTCCTCGACAGTCTTTGCCTTGGTGCTCAACATGGGAGGTGGTTCGACCTTCCTCATGAAGTACAACAAGCAGAATCTCGAGGCTTACGCCGAAGGCGGCAGTCTTGCCGACGAAGTCATCAGCTCCATCCGAAACGCTGTTGCTTTTGGTACCCAGGATCGCCTGGCTAGACGATATGATGCCCATCTTACAAAGGCCGAATACTTTGGTTTCCGCGTTAAGGGAGCCCTCTCCGTCATGATTGCGGGTATGATGTTGATCCTCTATCTTAACTATGGTCTGGCTTTCTGGCAGGGCAGCAAGTTCCTGGTTGATGGCGAAGTCCCTCTGGCCCATGTCTTGACAATTCTCATGGCCGTTATGATTGGTGCTTTCCAACTCGGAAATGTTGCTCCTAATCTTCAGGCTTTTACCACTGCTATCGCTGCGGCGGCCAAGATTTTCAACACCATCGACCGCATTTCACCCTTGGATCCTACCAACGACGTGGGAGAGAAGCTTACGAACTTCAAAGGCACTATCCGTCTAGAGAATATCAAGCACATATACCCCTCTCGCCCTGAGGTGGTCGTTATGGAAGACGTGAGCCTAGAGATCCCTGCTGGAAAGACCACGGCTCTTGTTGGTGCGTCTGGCTCAGGTAAGAGTACCATTGTCGGCTTGGTAGAACGTTTCTACGACCCGGTCGAAGGTTCCGTTTATCTCGATGGCCATGATATCAGTAAGCTCAATCTCAGATGGCTCCGTCAGCAAATGGCCCTGGTCAGTCAGGAGCCCACACTATTCGGCACTACAATCTTCCACAACATCCGCCACGGTTTGATCGGCACCGAGCATGAATACGCAGGCGAGGAGAAGCACCGAGAGCTAGTCATCGAAGCGGCCAAGAAGGCAAACGCACACGACTTTGTGTCGTCGCTTCCCGAAGGGTATGAGACGAATGTTGGCGAGCGTGGCTTTCTCCTGTCTGGTGGTCAGAAGCAACGCATTGCAATCGCTCGAGCCATTGTGTCAGACCCCAAGAGTAAGCCTGATTTAGTCTTTGCTTCTAGAACTATCCACTGACTTGTTTGTAGTTCTTCTTCTGGATGAAGCTACCTCAGCACTCGATACCAAATCCGAAGGCGTTGTCCAGGCTGCTTTGGAGGTTGCTTCCAAGGGCCGCACTACCATCACCATTGCTCACCGATTGTCGACCATCAGAGACGCCGAAAACATCGTCGTCATGTCCAACGGTCGCATTATTGAACAGGGAACTCATAATGACCTGGTCGAGCGAAAGGGGGCCTACTACAAACTCGTCTCCGCCCAGAACATTGCTGCTGCCGAAGAGCTGACTGCCGAAGAGCAAGCCGCAATCGAAGAAGAAGAGACAGCCATGCTCGTTCGCAAGATGTCCACCAACAAATCCGGCGGTGTTATTGCCGATCCTGATGATGATATTGCCGCCAAGCTGAATCGTACCTCTACTTCCAAATCTGCTTCTAGCCTGGCACTCCAAAATCGCAAGACCGAGTCGGAAAAGCAATATAACCTGTGGACCTTGATCAAACTTATAGCTTCTTTCAACAGACCGGAAACAACCGTTATGCTGATTGGCCTGGTATTCTCTGCAATTTGCGGTGGTGGAAATCCTACCCAAGCTGGTAAGTACTCCGTAAAATAGCACCTCGTGTTCTCCGACTAACCATTGTCATAGTCTTCTTCGCCAAGCAGATCATTACTTTGTCTGTTCCCATTACTCCAGAAAACCGCCACCAGGTCAAAAGTGACTCGGATTTCTGGAGCGGCATGTACCTCATGCTCGCTATAGTTCAGTTCCTTGCTTTCGCCACACAGGGCCTCTTGTTTGCCAAGTGCTCTGAGCGACTTGTTCACCGAGTGCGAGATCGTGCCTTTAGGACGATACTTCGACAAGATGTTGCCTTCTTTGATAAGGACGAGAACACATCTGGAGCCTTGACATCGTTCCTCTCAACTGAGACGACTCACGTCGCAGGTCTGAGCGGCGTAACATTGGGAACGCTACTCATGGTCACGACAACACTTGTATCAGCGCTCGCCATGTCAATCGCCATCGGATGGAAGCTCTCCCTCGTTGTCACTTCTACAATTCCGATCCTGCTCTGCTGCGGCTACCTGCGCTTCGCCATGCTGGCCCATTTCCAGCGCCGATCCAAGGCTGCGTATGATTCATCGGCTAGTTTCGCTTCAGAAGCCATATCGGCCATTCGAACTGTCGCTTCCCTGACTCGAGAGCACGATGTGCTGGCGCAATACCAGGCGTCCCTTGCCGTGCAACAGCGGACTAGTTTGTACTCGATTATCAAGTCGAGTGCGTTGTACGCCGCATCTCAGTCTCTGCTGTTCCTATGTTTCGCACTTGGCTTCTGGTACGGAGGAACCCTCATTGCCAAGCACGAGTACAACATGTTCCAGTTCTTCTTGTGCTTCATGGCCATCATCTTTGGCGCCCAGTCAGCCGGTACCATCTTTTCCTTTGCCCCCGACATGGGCAAGGCGCACCAGGCGGCTAGTGAATTGAAGAAGCTCTTCGATCGAGAGCCCGCAATTGATTCCTGGTCTACGGAGGGACTTCGCCTGCCTTCCGCTGACGGAACCATCGAGTTCCGTGACGTTCACTTCCGCTATCCGACACGACCGGAGCAGCCCGTGCTGCGTGGCCTGAACCTTCATGTCCGACCAGGCCAGTATGTGGCACTCGTGGGTGCCTCTGGTTGTGGAAAAAGCACAACGATTGCCCTTCTTGAGCGATTCTACGACCCTCTATCTGGTGGTGTGTACATTGACGGGCACGAGATCAGCACGCTCAATATCCAAGATTATCGGTCGCATATTGCGCTGGTCAGCCAGGAACCGACACTATATCAGGGAAGTATCCGTGAGAACATTCTGTTGGGTACCCCCGACGAGAATGTTTCGGACGATGCGATTGAGTTCGCATGCCGTGAGGCAAACATCTACGATTTTATCGTGTCTCTGCCCGAAGGCTTCAACACCGTGGTTGGCAGCAAGGGGGCCCTGCTTTCTGGTGGACAGAAGCAGCGTATCGCGATTGCTCGAGCATTGATTCGAGACCCCAAGATCTTGCTTCTCGACGAAGCTACCTCGGCACTGGACTCGGAGTCGGAGCACGTCGTGCAAGTGGCTCTCGACAAGGCGGCCAAGGGGCGAACGACGATCGCCGTCGCTCACCGTCTCAGCACGATCCAGAAGGCCGACATCATCTACGTGTTCGACCAAGGTCGTATCGTGGAGCAAGGCACCCACCAGGATCTGATGAAGAAGAATGGACGGTACGCCGAGCTGGTCAACCTTCAGAGTCTAGAGAAGCAAAAGTGAGAATGGCATGCATGGTCGGGAGTGTGTACATGATGGGGGGATGCTGTTTAGTAAAACATTGGGCGGCAGCGCATTCTGTTTGGCGGCCCGCGCAGAGCCATGATGATGGCGCCAGGCCTTGCATTTTTGAACGGCGTTTGGGGATCCATAGACGAGGCCGACTATCAAGTGCCCAAGGGAGGTGACTTCTCAACGCGAGAAGATCTAATCGTTTTTTTATGTTATGTATCAGTGCTATCAGATATTGTGATACACACCCACACCGCACCACACGATGTAATGGAAATAACATTCCGCTTCAAATGACTTGTTTACGGAGTACTACAGAGAGCGGAGAAGTGATCGAGGCAATCTAGGAGATATTAAGCTCACAACCACATGCCACATGGTCAAGTGCAACATTGGAACGCGCAGACGAAGCCAGAAAGTGTGACAAGCGATGGTGGCTGAGATCAGGACTCGAACTCGACTGTTGGCCCTGCTTAGCCACGACGTCTGCGAGACACACGGGACAGACACAGTTGGAATGCGCTTGTCTAACGAAAAGGTACGCAGGTCACGCACGGCAGCGTCGGGCGCTAAAAGAGGCTAAGACAAATAGACGCCACGGCACGCGGTGGAAATGAAAGACGACGACAACGACGACGATTGTACATTTACCGGATATGTTATGTGATACGGCTGCGCAGCCACGGAGCGCCCAACTCGGCTGCACGGCGCAGCAGTGTCCCATCTGATGCTTTGCCCAGCGCGCGTTCTGCTTTGGGCGAGGGGGCTCGCTCGAATTCGTTAATGGCGCGTGCTGCTACTACGAATCGGTGGACGGGGTCAGCAACAGCTCGTGATGGTGGAGCGAGCGCGGCTTTAGGGTTTCGCGGGTGGTTGATGGCGACGGGCTTGGCAGGGGAGCGGGCGTGAGGATTGGCTGTAGGTTTTTCGGTGGAGAGGCGGTTGGAGCTATAATGCAAGGTACCATCGGTTCACGACGGTAGACGGTAGACGGTTGACGGTAACGGTAGTAGTGGTCGTAGTTTAGTGGATAATTAGTAGTAGAGTAGTAGTGGTAATAATAGCATGGGGATTTGAAGACGAGACGAGACGGAACGAGACGAGACGAGGCGAAACAAGACGAGAGTGGAGGGTCGATGACGGGTCGACCTGATGCTGAGGTGAGCTTGCCTCCATGTTTGTTGACGGTTCAGGTGAAGCTGGATGCTTATTACGGTGATGCGTAGTTCGTCGGTGGTGATCTGCGACCTTGAATGGAGCTCTAGAAGAGGAACTGACGAGAGAATCGAACCAGGGGCTGGCTCACTAGAGATGCGGGTGGTTGTAGCGGTGGAGGAGGTGGTGTTGGTGATGGTGGTGGTGGTGGTGTTTTGCGTGAGGTGGCTTTTGGCTTTAGTGGTGGTGATTCTGGTGGTTCTGGTGGCTCTGGTGGTATGTACTGAGTGGTTACCTACTTTGCCTACCTTATTTAGGTGGTCTTATTTAGGTGGTCAGCCAAGCGAGATTTGCTCGGCCATGTTGGGATTGGTAGGAGACGCGTCTTTTCCCCGACCCCATCGTCCCCGTCCCCTATTGCCAGTTTCTTCACCTCCCAGCCGCCGGGCCCCAGATGCCGAGTCTGGGAATCCATCAATGCATCCACACCTTTTTTCGATATAGGGCTAGGGGGACTAATAATACAGGTACGAATAATTACAGGTAGGTACCAGACGACAGCCGGCAAAACGCATTCAATGCAATGCCACGCGATGCGCCGGCTCTATGCCCCGAAGACGTCGCAGGAATGGAGTCGGCGTTGGAGGCCCATGGACGAGACAACACGAGGCAGCCGGACGATACAGACTCGGGCTAGCAAGTCGGAGGCAGAGACAGAGACAGCCCGAAAGGCAGCGGACGACTAGCAGAACCTGAAGGTGAGACCACCAAAACAAGACTAAGACATGGCATTTATTCTCGACGCCTTTCGGGCACTTCGAGCCGTCGAGATCATGGAGAGAGAGCGCTGATCAAAGAGTCTAGACGGCCATGGATCTGGATCCCTATCCCCTCCGACCCTCACGGCCCTTGCACCGGCTCATGGGCTACAACAATCCTCACCAGATGGCAACGGCCAGCGGCAGGGAGAGCAGGGAGAGCAGCAAGACCCATCAAGACCAAGCAGGGATCAACCGCCCGTGAATGGGCAGACCAGATTCAATAGTCGCACTTCTACTCCGCCGCGTGGCTTGCCCACGATGTTCCCCCCGAACCCCCGTCAATAAGCCAGCACGCTACTGCAAGTCTGCCACCCAAACAGGATCCTGGTTCCCAAGCAGCCACACGTCTTGGGCACTCCCAAGCACGGCGCAGAGGCAGAAGCATTCATCCCCAGCTTCCCAAACCCCGGCTCTGCCACTCGCTCATCGCAGCCTACGGACCCGGTTCACGCCTGGCTGCTGGCCTGGGTCTTGCTAAATCGTCTTGGCTAACCTGGGTCCTTGGAGGGGGGGAGGGGCGCTTGATGCGCTGCATTGGCTTACAATCCTCTCCGTTCGCTGTCTCCCCTTCTCCTCGTCCGTCGCTCATCTTTGCTCTTTTCAATTTCGTCTTGGAGCCTCACACCCGCCAACCGTTGCCAGAGCCGCCGACGATCCTCCGCTGCCGACGATCTTGGACGACGACCTCGACGACGACCTCGACGACAACCTCAACTTCGAATCAGTCTCGCCAAACTTACCGGTTACTTGATTTGACGCGGAGGAGGAGGAGGAGGGAAAGCCCCATCGCCAAACGCGCCGCCACCACCACGAACCCCGTGTAAGCGTACAAAGTACTCCGTACTCACGGCTCCATCTCAATCTCCCCTCGACCAAATCGTTCATTCACTACCTCCGGCTTCGACCAATCCTCTGGCTTAGGTGCCGGCTTGCTGCATTGTCGTCGAATTGTTCAAGCCAACGTCGTGTCGTTGCACCATCGCGTGCTGTCCATTCGCTCACTGTCGGGTCTCAGTCATCTGTTTCCCTCACCGTTCTCTTGCCATCTCGCTTCCAGGTCACCTCGGAGCCGCGCCATGCCACGACGGTATTAATCACATCCAGGCCTATACTTCTTGTATATCACGCTCGTTACCACTCCCGACCGTTCTGCTGTTCGGACACTTCGTCTCCCTGCGCTGCCGATTCGGCCGGGTTACCGAAGGTTCTCATCAAATATCGACTGCGACGTCGTGAGATACACTGCAGTTTACGTCGTCAACACCAAACACCACCACCGCTGCTGGTGTCGAGGCCGCTTGTGTTTGGGACACTCCAGGCACAGTAAACTTGTGCGGATCTCTAATCTGAGCAATGCTCACCTCACCACCGCCGACAATGGCCTCTTCATCTCATCCCTTGGGCCTCCTTCCTCCAACATCCACGCTCAGACCCAGAAAGCCCAGCTTTCATCCTCCACGGCTACGCAATGCTCTATCATTGCTCCTTCTCTTCGCGTGTCTCGCCACAACATCCTTAGCTCAAGGCGAGGCGCAACCGCCATTTATTACTTCCACCGCGTCCATCTCGACAGCTCTATCAAGTATTCAAGTTTCGGGCTCGGAAGGGCCCCGCGAAACTCTGGTCACGGCAGGATGGGACGAGCTACGGAGGCGAAAGGATTCGGATGCTGAAGAAGAGGATCAGAGCACCAAGACCAGCGAAAAGACTAAGGATTCCAAGAAGGCGTCACGGACGACTATCACCATCTCGAAAGAGAAGGCCACATCTACGGCAGCTGCATCACAATCACCTCTTCCCGAGCCCTTCGATGGCAATATCGAGACCGAATACACCAGCTCAGCTAGTAGCAACTGCCCAACCTTTCTCACCAGTCTAATAGAGAGTCCATCGTTTGAGGCTTGTTACCCCCTCTCGATGTTAATCCAGGTAAGCTCCTGCCACTCCACTTCTCCCTGTTCATCAATCATCTAACTTGGCCCTAGACATCTCGTGGCTTTTTCGAAGCCCAGAAGCAGCTCCTCAGCATCGTACGGGTCCTGGACGCAACTTGCGCGGCCAACGTGACTTTCTGCACCGACTATCTCGGGGAGGCCGCAAAGAACCTCACTGCCACGGAGAATTGCAAGTCAGAGTACAACGATGGCGACTCAACCGTCAAGCAAGTGCTCTATGGCCTTCAAGCGTACGAGATGATGTACAAGGCCTCATGTCTGCAAACCCCCGATGACGACATGTACTGCTTCGCCAACGCCGTGACCAACCTGACCACGCCGTCCGACGCCTACTTCTACTACCTACCTTACAACCTCTCACTGCCGGGGAGTTCTGTTCCCTCGTGCAGCTGGTGTATCGAGGAGACAATGGCCATCTTCCACGCCGCCTCGGCCGACCGCGACGAAACCATTTCCCTCACCTACGAGGGTGCTGCCCGCCAGGTGAACACCATCTGTGGACCCGGATTCGTCAACGGTACTCTGCCCAAAGCCGAGGTCTCTGCGGGGCCCATCTTCGTGCCGTCCTGGGTCAGCGTGACCATCACCATATGCATAGCAGCTCTTTTCAACTCGGTCTTATAGGACAAGCCGAATGCTAGACCTATTTGCCCACGGCTGCGTCCATGGACCTGTCTCGTTTAGCCCTTGCTTTTCTCTAACACGATCACTCCTCACACTCACAACTCACGAAACGTCTTGATACCCTCTACAAAATCCATAACACTCATGGCTCTTCTCTTCATACAGCCACGGCATCTTTTGAGCAGCAACGGGAATCCCAATGCCCCCCTTATATATAATTTTTAATCGCAGCACTGGAGGATAATGCAAAATGGAGCGATCATCCACGGCGAGTGCAGCCCGGCGTTTTCTGACTAGTTTGGGAGTCGGTCGGACGAGTTTGCGTTCGGACACAGACCGACGCGTCCGAGAAGGGGCACGGAACAGCGAGTCCTCGGCCGGTGCATGTCGGAGACGCCGTAAGTCCATACATGAAAGAGCTACTGCGATGCGCATTTATACAGGCATGTTATCTAAACCTGGCACAGGATAGATAGCTGCGGTGGACGGGAATGATGAAAATGTAAAAGCAAGTCTACGGGCTCCATGTGTGTTCGTTTGCACGTGTGTTTGTTTGCAAAGTGAAGGTCGTTGACGGAAACGTGAGGTCAGTCTCACCTATAGCTTACATTGCTCGTTGCAACAACAAGACTCGCATAACAAGTGACTCGTGTTCAGCTACTCGTCGAACATGGTGGGTTATACTTGGTATTCATACCTCACATACCTACCCGGCGAACAACAGAAGCCCCCACCCCTAGTCAGTACGTCGTCGCCCTACGTACAGCTTTGCCACCGCCGTTCGACTTCCTTTGTTGAGTTACCACGAATGCCCCTCTTTGCCAAGACAGCCATCTTGGTGCAGACTGTGCGTACATCGTAGAGCCAAGGCTACCTCGAGGAATGCGGCATGCGGTGCAAGACTATGTTGGCTCTTTTCTTTCTTCCTACCTAATACGGAGTGAGTCAAGTTGGCAAGATGCTTTCGTTACAAGGCCTAGGTCTTGGCATGACGGCGACGGGGAATATGCCTCCAAGCTCATGTCGCTCTTGCGGACCGATCGGGACCCTATATTTTCGCCCCTTGATATGTCATACTCGCTCGCGCTGGAGAGCCACCGTCCAACCCTTCGTCTCGGAACTCTCACCCACCCGTCAAGCATGTAAGACTGCAGGCAATGCCAGCTTCGAGAGGGTGTACCGTGGTCTGAGTGATTGGATGCTTAGGAATCAAGTATCCGGCGCAGCGCGTCAGTCAGCGTTACATTCGCCAGCTACGTGCGTCCGCTCTCTAACAAAGAGCACGCCAATAGTGCCACTTGCTATGGGACAAGAAGGCGATGCTTCGACCCGGAATTCCGACTCGGCCGGCAGATGATGTGAACCCGGGATTCGTGTGAGTAAGTGTGCATATCGAAAAAGAATGGTGTCAGTCCTGTTGAAGTAAAGTTAGCTGATTGTAACCTCCCTTCTGACTTTGATCGAAGTAGATGATAGCAAGCTTACGACTTCCGTACGGAATTCTTCCCCGAAGAGCATTGTGAGCCTTCAGTCTTCTATTTAGTCCGTCACATGCGGCTTACACACATCTGACAGGCGGATGTCGAAGGCAATGACACCTTCCCGCATGTTGCAGCACACAAGTCAACTTCCCGATGGCCCAACGGAGAAACACCAGCTCGTTGGGGCCAAAGAACTCATTGCCAAACCTTCAATGGGAGGTGCTGTAAGGCAGACGATTTTTGGTGGCCCAAACCGGCTGAATCAAATGCCAATCAAAAGCTTGAGTGCTGATCTACGGTGGTGTCCATGGATGCAATCTTACCGCTGGTCGCCTGAGCAATCAAGCAAAGCAGTCTCTTCTGTAGATCCGGTCACGCGCCGAAAAGTCGCAGAATATCCATGCAACAGAGTGCTTGCCCGGCTTGGCAAGCTAGCGTCCGCTGTATTGATTTGCATGGTGAGCCAAACAATAGGTAAATGGCCCAGCCGCCCAGTAATCCAGAGATGGTAAGTAGAATGAGAACGGCATGTCTAAGACCGTATATTCCCAGACGCAAGGGTCGGCAGTACTGAATCATGTAAGACCAAAACCAGGTCAGCGAAAGACTAAATAAGCCAAGTCCGATGAAGTGCGTGATACTTCGTGGGGGCAGTCAAGCCATGATTCGATGGTGAGTACAAAAGAGGAAGACATCAAGGTTCATGCGGCAGGACAAATGCTATAACCATACCAATTACTAGGAAAAAGACCTGCTCGGTATGTCTCTGAATCCGACAAGTCTCATCTCTGGCGGTGTTTGCAGCACTTGCGGCAGCGGTGGAAAGAACGAGAGCTATTATATGCAACAATATGAGCAGTGGTAGTGAAAGTTGCAATGTGCATAATAAAGTGACATGGAAAATTCCGTTCAAGGTCATGATAAGTCTGTGAGCTCAACTCTTTGTTTTAGCCATATAAAGACTGGAGTGGATCGTTATCTAGGGGAGCCGGATTTGTCAATTGGCAGGGACCTCTTGCGTTGAGGATTCTACCCGATTGTAGCAATTCCTGTGTTGCTCGCGGATTCAAATCGTGATCGCTTCTCTTTACCCTAGTTAAGGGTATTTGGGAGAGGATGCTGGAACGGCTAAATTGACCCGACAGAAATGGCCAGAAATAAGCAGCTCAGAGAAGATCGTCGGAACATCCATCATGGGACGAGTACGGCTGTGAGAGTGCAATATCAGAATCGTACTATCGCCCCCTTGCAGATGAGAATGCCAACTGTATTGATGAAGTTTGGTGGTAGCGGGCCGCCGTTTCGTGAAGATGTGGGTTGAGAGACGTACGTATACCAAAAGCGGTATAAGATATATTTGACAGCCCTGCCCCCCACCCGGTATTTGAGTTATTTGTATCAATGTCTGTGACACCAAGGATCAAAAAGCCACTCATCCCATTAGGCTCATACACGACCCAGGTTACTAGGTGAGCACGTTCACGATGCATGGGAGATGTAAATACTCAAGTAATTTGGGTGTAGGCCAAAGGGAATTGCTCCTGGCTTGCCTGATCCATCGACTGAGCATTGACAAGTTTAAGCGAGAGACAAGATCTGGTTATCATGTGGGCCGAAAGCTGCACGAGACAAGGCCGATCATCCACCGTCCGGGTCCGTGGCGCTGTCAGACTGTCAAGTTGCGGAAGACGGCGTTAGACCATTCGCTGTAGTCGCAGAACCAGAACAGGCTAAACTCCCGTCTGTTGTATACTGAAACCGTGTGCCCGCGGCAGCAACTGATGCATGAATTACTCAGGGTCTTTCTCACTAACAACTGTGGTTTGATCTGGCGGACAATGAAGGGTTTGAGGCTGCCGCGCCGGCCCGAGAAACCAAGAGCATGATGCCCGAGTGCCATGTGCGTTGACTTCCGTCTAGGATTGTTTAAGAAGCGGTGTATGAAGGGTCCCTGTAGCCTTCCATGCAATTCTCGTCGACCCGGTATTCGGTCAAACCGTAAAACTGAGAGTCGGAGAGCCGGGGGTTCGGACTGATCGATCCCACGAGCAACTTGCGAGGCTCATAACAAGGCAGGGGAGATCATTTAACATGGGCCTAGTCTTGTGCAGCCGCAGGGGTCTATTACTGTTCCAGCGCCAACTGCCTGTTGAGGCGGGGAGTACATCGGTCTAGTACTAAGAGCGAAGGTCAAGAGACGCCAAGCCGAGAACCGAGGGTGCCCTTGAGGTTGGGACAAGGTTCGAGTTTGTATGAGCTAGAAATTAGAAAGGGTAAGGTACTACCTTACCTTAGGTTTGTACTGTAGAAGTCGGTGGTGGATGGTGGGGCCCCGCTGTCAACATTGAACCTAAAGACGGGAAGCACAGACGCATAATTGGACGCCTTGGGACCTCAGGCACCCAGGATATCACGGGACACATGGTTGCAACCCCGACCACAGACTCTCGGTACCTTAGGTAATTGACAAAATGGCAACCTCACAACACGGCTTTGCTACTTGTACGTAGCATCCACCGCCTTGGCCCAAATGCTCGACCCCTTCGAGGTCTGTTGGCTCCCACTTTGCAGCAGGGTTCCAAGATCTTAGGCTCCCATGTTCCCACCCTTCCCTCGGGCTTTGTTCATTGTGCGGGGGGGCTGCAAAGGGGATGAACAGCTAGCCACAGGCACTATCGAGGCGAACCAGCATTACCCTTGTCAAAGCCAGCCGCCCGCGGATGCCGTCGATCAAGATGCAACTGTCGACCTCAGGACTCGGTAGCAGCTGGCAGTACTCAACAACATCAATAACTGGGTCTCAAAAGCATGATGCGAAGCTTATTTGGAAGTCCGAAAACATTTTGACACTGTACCAGGGTTCGAATATTTGATCCCTAATTTCCAGCCCAACGAGGCCAAGCCTGCGGGCGGGTATCGCGGAGGATGCAGCTATGGCTGCAGACTGCATTTGCCGCAACCTGCAGGGTGGCCAGAACGGATGGCATTTAGGCATTTCGGCCGTTGGATCCTGGATTTTGGGCACGCCCGCCAAATCTCAGTCGTTTGTCGCGTGCAGTAGCTGCGCCGTTCGCTTTCACGCATGGTCACTGACCCAGCCTCACTGGCTGTGTACTTCGCATGGCTGGCATCCAGGAATCTGCTGAGACCAGACAAGCCCTGGATTGGACGGAACCCTACCTCTACTCACTTGCATCATGCGCTCAAACAAGGCGAGACCAAGGAGCCGGGTCAGGGTCGCCGCTGACTAGAATTATTATCGATTTCGATGGTCGCGTCCTAGCTGACGCTCACTCCTTTCGGCGTCAATCTGGCATGGGGAAGTGGCCGACTCCCCGAACCGCATGTTTCCTTGTTGTGGACCAACAAAGTCGAGCACTTCAAAAAGTGAGAACACCCTGTAAGCCTGAGTGTCCGATACCAAGCAAGCCGCATACCCGCACAGATACAAATATCGGTACGTCATGGCTGCTTTGGTCACCCACACGAAGCATCCCAGTTGCTGGAACGCATCCGAGTAATACTGTACGGACGAACACATGTAGCGACAGCCAACGAGTAGGAAGAGCCCGATGCCCCTACAACGGAGACAAGAGGAGAGCTGAGCAGTTTGAGAGGATTCCGGTTCGATCGGTCGATGCGACAAGCATCAAGTGGGTATTTTAGGGATCGCTCCGTCAGCGATCATCGCAGACATCACCAGAACCGCCATCACCACCAATCCTACTGGCCCGCGGGCTTTAGAGTACAGTACGATGCTGCATTCGCCTGCCGAACGCGGATCGATTTGGATGGCTGGCTTGCTGGCTGGCTGGATGATAAGCGGGTGCCTAAGGTCGCCAGCTATGTCCGATGGCCGTTGAAGCCAAGCATCCACCCAAAGGACGATTATCATTCCAACGCAGTAATAGCTACTAGGAGGATGAGAGACTGTGGCCCGGATGAAGGCCTCATTACAAGATCGTGAGGAGGCAAAATTCTTGGGGTAAGGTACAGAGTTCAGATACGGACTTCGTACCTGGTAAGCTCTCCGCCCCCCCCCTCCACGCAACCTTGCCTTGCGCCCCGAACACCAAGCCAACTACCTTCTACCTTACATACTTAGGTTTGCCTCACTTGCACACTGTCTGTGCCATTGTCCGTGTCTCCCTCCATCTCCTGCCTTGCGCCCTGCATCTCTTCCTTTAACTTTTGCTTTTATGCTCCGTTCGTTTCCCATTCGTCTGAGCCGTCGCCCCTGGCCCCGTGCCCTGCTGCTAAGGTTCCAGCTTCCCTGCCGGTTGTGCTCCGCTCCACCCCAAGGAATGCGGCGTTTCGTCTGAGACAGCGTTGCAAATCGTGCCCGTCTGCACACGGCGCCGTTTCGTCGGCTTTGAACATCGTCTCTTGTCTTGTCCGCCACGGAAACGGCAAGGCCAGATCCGGCTTCAGAGTGAGCAGGAGCCCCAAGCTTCTCCCTCGGCTTTCCCACTGCTCTCCACAATCCAAGTAGTGCCCGCCGTGCTGATCCTATATTCACTGATCGCAGACTCAAAGTTGCGGATGGGGCCAGCTCACCGTCTCAACATTCATTCTTGCCTTCTCATCAGCAGGCAACCTGTGTCGGCACCCATCCATTTGTTTTTCTTAAGCTGCAGCACCCGTCGATCTATGCATTAATTGTCCTCTGGCGCGCTGCAATCCTTCCTCCCTGCAAATCACGGCGACTCCAACCTGCGACAAGTGCAGCCAGAGTGCGGTGGATCTGTCCGCATTCCATCATCCAGACCGTTCCCTGGAACAGTCTACTGGGGGCTTCCCGTTGTCTGCCACCTTGACTCAGCCGATCCGGCTTATTGTGCTGGGGTACCTGGTCTTGTAAGTTTGCTCAATCGACGCTTTCGATTTCGACTTGTTTGAGCAGGTACTGAGTTTCCCCAAAAGCACATCGACAGTCTCTTCACATGCACGCGCATTGACACCGTATCTTGGCTTTGCAGAACTCAACTTTCATGTCTTCTGTAGCCGTTGAGACTGCAGCCCACATCATTGGGGGCCGGGAAGCTATGGCTCTATCCCGATCGTATACAACATGGGCGCCCGATCCTTATGCTCCACGAGATCATACTTATCAACCTCAAGACCAGCTGCGACAGAGCATGCGATTGCCTCCTCCCGCGAGTCTCGTAGCTGGTTCAACCGGCGCCTGTGATGACACGCAGTTTCGGACCCCACAGTACCAGCCGAGGCCAAGCTACGCATACGAGGACCCTTATGCTTCCACTTCACCTACGCACCTCTCACACCCTCCTCCCCAGCAACAATCAAGCTTGCCGCAGAACCACGATATGGCAATCACATCTGAACAGCAAAGGCGGCATGACCAAGAAGTCCAGCGTTCAATGAGTTTCCCCTCTCACGCAAGCAATGGACCAGAGCGTTTTCAAGATCGCCGGATGACGACCTTTGAACCCAATCGATCAGCACCCGAGCCTCTGCCAACACCTTTCTCATACGCCCAAGGTCCTTCACACTCGGACGTTCGGTTTGAACCTAGGCTGGATCACCAACAACCGCAACAGCCGCCACTAGCATCACCCATGGATGCGATGCTCCCTCCCGAAAGCCCCGCCCGCACCAGGTGGCCGCGCTCAGAAACGAGACCAGAGGCAATAAAAATTTCAGACCTTCTCAGCGGTGGCAGAACCTCTGGCAGAAATGATGTCGAGTACAAGCTACAAATTCGCCAGCAACCAGTGGCCGCGCGATCATGTGGCTTCGGAGAGAGAGATAGGAGAGTTATTGATCCGCCACCTATCGTGCAGCTAGTCATCGAAGCCCCCAGCCTTAGCAAGGAGGAAATCAGCACCAAATTACGATATGGTCACTATGTGATGAGTTGCTCGATTTATGATGAGTCAGGGGGCCGCGATGCATCCTTCATGCCCGAGGAGTATCGACAACAGAGGCGGCTTATGGGCTCCTTGGTAGGGGCCCCTTTTGTTGGCCAAGACGAAAATGGCTCAGAAGGGTGCTTCTTCTGCTTTCCGGATCTTTCCTGTCGCACTCCGGGGACTTTCCGTCTCAAATTTAGCCTGGTTATGATTGACCCAGTCCGAGCGAGAGAGGTGAAGCACTTTCCGGTTCTTATTGAAGCAAAGAGTGCCATTTTCACCGTCTACAACGCGAAAGACTTTCCTGGCATGCAGGCCAGTACCAGGCTAACCAAGCGGCTCAAGGAACAAGGCTGCATCATCTCGATCAAGAAGGGTAACGATAAGTCGAAAAATCCAAGAACGATTGGGGATTTGAGCGACGGAGAACACGAGGAGGGCGGGTCCACGCAGGGCAAGAAAAAACGGCGTTCAGTCCGTCGATAGTTACTTCAGTTCAGTCCACTGTACGGCGTTTCAGAGGCACACAACGAATTCTGCAAGGGGCTGTCAACAGCAACACGCATACGGGAGTAAAGGATTATGTGTTTTATGATACAACTAGCTTGCTGGGAACGGTTCTCATCGTGGTATACCCTAAGCCGACTTGGCCTCTCGATACTGCGGCAAACAATGATAATTACTTGTGCTACTCGTGTGGGGAAGGCAATATTCGTGCTTATTTTGAGATGAGCCTTGGGTTCTGGGCAACATCGCCTCTCTCCATCCTACTGCGCCTGTCATCAAAGGAACCATGTCTTAGCCGCCAATCTTAGTAACTTGGCGTTCCAGCATGGTCGATGAGAGGGGAAACATCGATAATACGAGGCTTCAACAATGGATACGCCATTACCGAGAATTACATCCATACTTTCAAATCACGGCCATTTCGAGTCCGTGGCCGTTTGCATCGCACTGCCCCTCTGCCTTATGCCGAACCGCATCCGGCGCTATCAACGCTGTACGAAGTACACTGAACTGCAAGTCTAAGTTGTGGGGGTTGCTTGAAGCTTACATCGTTGGTGGAGGCTCCCGCAGGCGATCCGAGACACGAATGCTTGCTCTAGTTTCTTTTGAGCCCGGGCGCGGAGGGTCGGGTTCTGGTCCGTGGTCCAGAATTGACCACATCTGCCGTTGACGATGTGGAGGATGCGCAACAGCGCAACCAACAAAGCGGCTTGGTCCACTAGTTCCTCGGCCCCTGTCAAGCCTCCGATAATCGTTTGATTGTTTCACTTCAGCAGATGAAGGCTGCACAGTCCATACCGCGCTATGACGCAGCTTCGAAAACTTCAAGCCCTTGCATTTGTCGAAGATTGCATTTACATAGCTTGGTACTGTGCCTGCGGAAGGTTCCTACATTGGCACATCTGCAAGGTTTCCTGCTTCTCATGTCTCCGAGACAGCCTTGAGGCTGGTTGTACGAAGTATCTAGTGGTTGCGACAAGAAGCCGCAGATGTATCCGTCCACATCCTCAACTGAGGGAACAGGGAAGAGTCTTCTACAGCAAGTTTGGTAATTTTTCACCTTTAACGCCAGTAAGATTACGCCTCGACTTGGTCTCTCAGGGTCTGTTGACCACGATTACAGTGATATCAATCGGGTCACCCCCAGCTTGGAGCAGGTGGATCAAGATGAGTTACCGTCAGACTTTGCGCGACTGAGCAAGGCAATATCGCCATTGCCCTTCGAAAAGCGAGTGACAGTACATACATCCTCAGGCATACTATGTACATTCTCGTATGGACCGATTGTTCGCCACCTCAGCCTCCCTGCGCCGTTGTCAGGTGGTGAGCACATGCGGCTTTCTAAAGACCGAAATTCAATGTCTCAAAGAGAACATGTACTGGGTACGTGGGAAGCAACTAACAGCCTAGCTTTCTTCAATTTGACTAGGGGATTTCGTGTTTCCTGTCATAACTGATGGACACCGGCCCTTGGCTCGAAATAGAGAGGCGCAATCGGCCCAAGAAGTCGGCTCTGCGGCAAGTGAATAGTCTCGCGGTCTGACGGGGCCGGGCCTCTGAAGAGCCAGATTCACAGTGTTATGATTGGTGTCTTCCTCTCGACAGCAGGGGTGATCGTCTAGAGACTCTAGACCAAGATCGGACCATTCCCATTACCGGGGTAAGCTGCGCAGGCTAAGAGGTCTGTCATATCTTGGTTTTGCGATCTGAGCTTGTATCTCCGATTAGACCGGTGTTGAGGCGCATCGCGGGATCGTCTTGGACCCTTCGCTTCAAAGGGCAAGCTACGGCATAGAATAGGAGTTGGTCTGGATGTTTCACATCAGTCCCGCTGCCGCGAGGGAGCCGGGCCTTTCCCGTCTCGTCGAGCTGTACAAAACTCTCTTTCTCAACCGCCCAGCTCGGGACACCTCTCGATGATGTTGTCTCTCTACATTCCAGGGCCGAGACCCCCGCTTCTGCCATATTGCCGTGCCGGCAACTCACCATGCTGGCTCTCGGTTCTGGACCAACGGCCATGTCAGTGCGTGGAGCCACGTTTCGAAGGCGAAAGCAGAACCAACACGACTGACCCGGTGGCTTGTGAGTTATGACGAAGACTGCAAAATGGCTTACTAGGCGACTGATTGATCCTAGTCGTGGCGGCGATACCTACATGCCTTGCTTTTCTCCGTGCACTGTGCAGTCAAGAGCAAGAGAGGTTGGTGGCCCGTCATCGTCTTCGGAGATGTGATGTAAGGTTTGGAGCAGGCCAATGGTAGGAACCCGTACGCCATCCTCGACCTGGTCTAGAGATATCTACATTGAGAGCCTCTTGCACGTCTAATGCCTCCGAGCGTCACGGAACATTGGCGATACACTATGCTGAAGGTGCAGCAACGAGGTCTTGCATGCAACAGTGGATTTCTTGCTCTCCACAACAAACCGCGCCAGTGCTAGCCAGGATGACCTACATGGATTCATGAAGCCAGCTCAACGACTTACTTGGGCGTTGGTGGTGAATCCAGTACAATGTAACCCGGTTCACCGCTCCCGTTTATTTCTCCTGGCTTCGTATCTATTTGCGTGACGAAAACGAGCTATCTAGATATCATCTATCACAGTACAGACTCTTACGACAACCTTGTAGTTTCACATGTCGGATCTTATCATGGCACCGAGGTACCTCGAGGTGGCATTGGAGACTACTAGACTGATAGTTACGTACAGCAGTAATTATTATGGTGCATTGGTAGTGGTTGCAACCCAACTACTTGGGTGAACTGTCAACTCGGAGCTTTTCCTACGGCCTAGAAATATAGACTTGGTGTTCCTCCTCTTTGTAGAAACAAACGCACTCACCCGGCCATTGTTACGGACCATGTTGCGGTCGACAAGTCTCATCGTTGGTCCCTTTCGGTTTGTTCACTACTGGAGTCCGTCTAATATTGTCTCGATGCTCGTGAAGTCGTCTGCGGCTGAGTAAATGCTCCGGCGAAGGCTCCAGACCTACCAACAAACTTACACCATGCTATCTGTCGACGGTCATCGTTGCTCGTTACGAGATACTTCATCGAGCGCGTTGTGCCGCGATGCATTATGGCTTCAAAAGTGGCATCGACGTCCTGGCAGTTGTGACGCAACGACACACGACTTGCTCCCAGTAGTAATGCCTACCTGCTTAGGTTGGCTCGCAAGCATGCCAAGAAAACACGTCGGCCTCGGGCTGCCGATGACTTACATACACAGCTCCATGAGACGATGTAGCGAGCCGAAACGACTTCTGAATATGCTACCAGAAAACCTCAGTCACGAACGCCGTACGGAAGATATCCAAGCCCACCATAGCTCTCGCTGTAGATGAAAGCACTACGGAGTGCTTGCACTGACCCGAGGAAAGGCAGAAGCTCAAGAGAGCGCAAGGAAGTTACGGTGTCTAATGTACATGTAAGTTGAACGATGCAACACAGCCACTTGGTTTGAGAGCCTGCACAATTCGATTACGATAGATCCAGCAAGACACTATCCGGGACCTTGATATGACCAAAAGCTCGCCTCGCAGATGTAGTGTACATAGGCACGGAAACACAACTGTTGCAGGACCACACAGCCGTATCCTTTCGTTTCTCTATCGCCGACGCTTTTCAAATGCATCTTGTACTTTCCAACGGATATGGAGTCGACTAAGCCAACAACAAATCACTTTGAACCGCGGCCTTGCTCTCTCGGACGTCGGAGTAGGCAGCAACACGTCTTACTCATTATACTATTTCACAATGGCTTTTCTAATAAGCCAACACTTACACTAGAAGGATTAGCTACGTTGATCAAGTTTCCAGCCTCATCTTTGCATCGTATAAATCCTCAAAACCTCATCAGGCTTAGTTCTTGTGTGATGTGAGACAGCCCCGCCTTTGAGATCGCATGGCCAGGAACGCAGGCTCAAACTTCATGTCTTTTGAACTTACCTTAGCCGCCTATCTTAATAAGTTGACTGATTTTGAACGTTTAATGTTGTAAAGAAACTGAGATCTTGTCGAGGTAGTTGACTCATGAACACTCAAATGTAAAGATTCTGCAGGCTTGACGTCGACGTCACCCTAGAGGCTGGCAGCACAAACTCCATCGTGTATGTCACTTCAATTTAATTTCTTAATGAACATATCAGATTCAAAAACGGTCTCCAGCAACTGGTTACGAATTCCAGTAAAGAACTCAGACTTGCTGATGAACAATTTGACAATGCTGTGAGGAAGGGGACCCATTCAATTATGCGACTTCTCCCCTTAACCACAAGATGAGGACGCAGCTCAGCAATGCCGTGTATCCCAAGTTTTATGGCGCATACTTCCTTAAAATTAACTACTTTTTCTACCATGGCGACAACCTCGAGATTTCATCAGCTACTGACTGATTTTCTGCTCTTGAGCAGTTGTTCAACTCGACTCAAACTGTGGCTTTAACCGGAAGATGAAGAACTAACTTGCATCAGGTGTATATGCCAAAATTCACGACGGAGGTGCCTCTGGCTGCACCCCTTCCGTGCATTACCTGAATCACATGAACACAAAGTGGTCTTGTTTACTAAAGATTATCCTATGTCAACGAGGACCGGCGTCGATGGCCCCTACACCGCTGCCGGCTACATTCTCGAATTTGAAGCAAGCTATCTACTCGCAAGATGATCAGTGTCAAACGGCTTTGATGACGTTGGAAGATTTTGGAATATTGTGTGCAGTGCTGGAGCAAAGATATCCCAAGTATAGTCCTAGGTGGGTAAGCTTAGGAAGGTCAGAGCAACTGCCATCGATAGAGCCTAGCCCAGCCCAGCTGGCAACTGCTCTGCAAGGAGAATGTGAACTGGAACCTGGAGCAGTGCATCTTGTTTTCAGCTGTACTACCACTACCTATACTGCGGAAGATGCCTGGCTATTTGCAGTCATCGTAGATCAGACTCGATGGAAGTAGGATCCAATGTGAAGATTGGTGGTGTGCGGGGAGGATTGTGCCGGGTCAACTTCGGGACATGTTCGATGTACCTTCCCAGCTTTCGTTTTTCTCTTTGACAACAGGAAAAGGTCTATCATGTCTGCAAAAACATCTTCGGCTTGACGGAAATGTCACTCTATCACGAGGCCGCGGAGGTTCTTACCGCCTCATCGTCCGAGGGCGGCAGTCTCAAATCCCGTGTCTTTAAGAAGAAAGGTCTCAAATCGCCTCCCAACCAAGTCTACGCCCTTGCCCTGGAGACAGCGAAATGGAGCCCCGTCCTTAAAGAAGTCATTGAGAAGGCGGGCGTGCTCAAAACAGAGCGCAAGGTCAGTCTCACTGCAAGCCTCCAAAAGATCTGTGCCGTCTAACAAATGATGTAGCTCACGCCTCCGCTGTCGCTACTCCTGGTGCACGACTTCTTGGTGTCTAAGGGAGGAATTGCGCTGCCTCTTACTCATGGACTGAGAGCAGCTGTTGAGAGGCACAAGGGTCGCCTTGCCTCTGAGCTTACTCTGGCTCGCTTGCGAAGAAAAGCGCCGTCACTGGATGCATTGAGGGTACAGATCAATAAGCAATCGGCCGGTGAGGAAGCAAGTTATCCTCGTTGGGTTCGAATCAATGCCGTGAAAAGCAGTCTCGAGGACCAGCTAGGCACAACATTTGCTGCTTTCGCCAGAGCGGCCTCAGTCCAGGATATCGTCTCGAAATCAGAAAAGCATCTTTACATCGACCCGCACGTTCCTAATCTGATGGCTGTTACCCCTGGGACAGACTTGACCAAGACGGAAGCCTACTTGACAGGCAAGATCATTCTGCAGGATAAGGCGTCATGCTTCCCGGCGTATCTCCTGGATCCAAGGTCTGAGGACGGCGACGTGGTCGATGCGTGTGCAGCCCCTGGGAACAAAACCACCCATCTGGCGGCTATCCTGAAAGAGCACCGGCCCGAATTCGAAGCTCCAGGCCAAGTCATTTTTGCTTTTGAAAAGGATTCCAGGCGAGCACAGACGTTGGAAAAGATGGTGACGGTCGCGGGGACGAAAAAAGTGACCCGTATCGGGTTTGGCCAAGACTTTTTGCAGGTGGATCCGAACTCGGAGAAGTACAAGGCTGTTGGCGCCTTGCTCCTTGACCCCAGCTGCTCAGGGAGCGGGATAGTTGGCCGCGATTCGATGCCAGAACTCCATCTTCCAGAGGCCGTCGGCAGCACGGGGAAACCAGCAAAGGGCAAGGCACAGGCGCGCAAGAGAAAGCACGACGAGGTCGCTGCGCTGCCGGAGAATATTCTGGTGGACGATGACGGCGTCGAGACGGTAGTGAATTCGGAAAAAGACCTCGAGATGCGGCTCGAAGCCTTATCGGGATTTCAGCTCACCTTGCTCCTCCATGCATTCAAATTCCCGTCGGCCAAGAAGATAACATACTCGACATGTTCGATTCACATGCAAGAAAACGAGCGAGTTGTGCAGAGAGCGCTCCAATCGGAGGCCGCCAAGCAGGGGAACTGGCGTATCCTGCCGAGGAGAGACCAGGTCTCTGGCATGAAGGAGTGGCCCGTTCGAGGCTCAACCGAGGCATGTGGGGGCGACGCGGAGGTAGCCGATGCCTGTATCCGCTCGTACAAAGATGACGGACGGGGCGTGATGGGGTTTTTCGTCGCCGGCTTCATAAGAGTCGGTGCTCAAGACACCGGGCTGATCGAAGACGACGAAGGCCCATATTTACGAGATGAAGATGGGAGAATCATACGGGACATGCTTGGAATGCCTGTATTGAAGGTTTCCGGTGCCCCTGTTTCCTTGAAGGCGAGGAATGAGGTCGAAGTTGAGGTCATGGAGGAAGGGATTGAGGAAGAGGAGGAGGACGACAACGATAGTGACGACAGCGACGACATTGATTCAGACACGAGCGATGCGAGTCCATCGAGGCATGGTCGAAACGTGGGGGCTTCAGCCGCGAACGCGAGCGCGAGCTCCAACGGGGATGTGGACGAGTGGCAGGGGTTTGGAGACTAAGCCACTGTGCTGGCAACGGCCGAGGCAATATGACGACGGGCAGCAGGACGGTACATTGTACGATCCGGAGTCCGGCAAAGTAATACTAATGCGGCTCTGTGTTGACCGCCAGGCAGAACGATACTCATGTCGTCCGATGGCGCGCACCATCAGCCGTTCGATAAACACCGTCAGCTAGTTTCTATCGCGATAAATGGTCGGAACGGAGTTTATCTTCAAATGCGAATCCCGATTGCAATCGTTTCCACTTCGGCCAGGGCAGGTTTCATGCGCACCCGCACACAACCGGGAGAACAACTCGGGGCATGAACAGACATGAATGCCGCCGACACCCTTGTCCTACTGTAGAATCCAACGGGTTTCTGCAGCACTCGACCCTCGTCGCTAGACTGATTGACATGCAATGCGGCTAAATACTAGGAGAGCAGAGATAGCGCTGATCAGTGAGCACTAAACGGGGCGGCAAGGGGTAAATCGTCGGGAGCTGGGCGGGATGGTCGGAGAGAGTTATGCAAACGTCGGATCCGAATCACGGATTAGAAGGACGGCGTTGACGACATGCACACGTGGTGGCGCGCCCTAGTGCTCAGCCCTGGCAACGGGCAGCGACAAGCGTCCGCCCAAGACTCAAAAAGCGACCGACACCAAGAGAAGTCAATGCGCCGACGGACTTTGAGAAGACGCAAATGGGTGGGGAAGCCCCTTTGGTCTCCTTTATTCGAAAGAAGCCCGGTCAGTATGTTATCTGCTGGTCGGCCCAAGTCCACCAAACTTCTCTACACGTCCTAGGGGCGCTGCGGCAGCAAGACGCGAGATGAACGAATATCGCCTCCCCTGTCTTACCCCCCCTGCCTACCCCCCTTGTCCCTCATGCCTTTGGCCCTAGGACCCGGGACTGTGATCGACCTGTTGAGACTCGGCGGGTTGTCGCATTCGCCGTGGCCCCGATCTTGCAGCTATGATATCTCTTAGCTTTGTGCTAAAGTCCGGTTAGTTCGGCATAAGTCATCATATTGGTCTGCATTATTGCCCGGAGCCAGACTTCACCGGCCGGGATTCGGGGCGGGACTAGGGGTTTAAGGATGCGGGATCCATTGCTCAGATGTTGCGTGGCATCGACAAGTGGACCCGAACCTCAACCAACGCCCTCCCAACGTGGGCCAGTCGCCGAGCCCTGGCCGCGCAACCAGGGTGTTATTGTCTACATGTCCAGCGGACCATGGAGACGGTTGCTATAAAGACTACCCCGGGTGCTCCTTGTCTCCGCTGAAACCTCTCGTCTTGGTCTTTGGATCTCATCTCAACTGCACTGCATCTCGACGGCATCTCGAACTGCATCTTGAACTGCATGCAGCACACGCCACACCCGTCAACACCAGCCATGGCCATCTCCCCTTCTTCGTCTTCGTCGGTCACGGCCAATGAAGATCATGCTGTTGCAACCACCGACGACCGAGATGTCGAGGCCCAGCAACCCCACGTCAAGGCATCTCACTTCAACCTCATCTTCGACCAGGCGGGCGTCAACCAGGCCGTTCTCGATTACAAGTACGTCGGCCAGGGAACCCACGAAAACCCTTACCAGGTTGAATTCCTACCCGAGGACCCGCGGGATCCCATGACCTTTAGCAACACCAAGAAGTGGACCATCACCGTCATGCAGGCCATCGCGACCTTGGCTGTCGCTTTTGTTAGCACAGCTTATTCTGGTGGCCTGAGTGAACTTATCATTCAGTTCCGGGTGTCCACCGAGGTCGTCATTCTTGGCATGTCACTCTTCGTCTTGGGTTTCGCTGTTGGCCCTCTGCTCTGGGCTCCGTTGTCTGAGCTCTACGGACGACAGAAGCTCTTCTTCATCTCTTACGCAGCCCTCACGGCCTTCAACGCTGGCGCCGCCGGCGCCCCTACTATGGCGGCTCTGATCGTCCTCCGTTTCTTCGCCGGTGCTTTTGGCTCTTCGCCTCTGACCAATGCCGGTGGTGTCATTGCCGACATGTTCAACGCTTCCGAGCGAGGCAGTGCCACTGCTCTTTTCGCCATGGCCCCATTTCTTGGACCTACCATTGGTTAGTCAGAATCACGTGTAGCCGCATCAATTTTGCTGACCCCTGATAGGCCCAATCGTTGGTGGGTACCTAGGCGAGGCTGAGGGCTGGCGCTGGGTCGAGGGGCTGATGGCCATCTTCACGGGAACCATCTGCATCATCAACGCATTAGTTATCCCCGAGACGTACGCCCCCGTTCTCTTACGACGACGAGCCGAGGAGTTGTCAAAGAAGACGGGCAAGGTCTACGTTTCCAAGGTCGATGCCGGCCGACCACGTACGACCATCGGGGCTCAGTTCAAGGTGGCTATCTTGCGGCCGTGGATCCTTCTATTCAAGGAGCCCATTGTCTTATTAACGTCAATTTATATCGCTCTACTCTATGGAAATTTGTACCTGAATTTCGCCGCGTATCCTATCGTTTTCCAGCTCGGACGTGGTTGGGGTCCAGGTAAGGGCGGGCTGGCCTTTATTGGTATTGCAGTTGGTATGGTGATAGCTGTTACTGGAACGTTCTTCGACAACAAACGCTATCTGCGTGCGGTTGCTGCCGGCGGTGGTGTGGCTCCCCCAGAGGCGAGACTCCCTCCGTCTTTGGTCGGTTCGATCCTGATTCCCGTTGGTCTTTTCTGGTTTGCATGGACCAACGGACCCGACATTCACTGGATCGTGCCTATTATAGGCACTACGTTCTTTGCTGCCGGCCTAGTATTGGTGTTCTTGTCGCTGATGAACTACTTGATCGATTCCTGTGAGTCTCGTCGCTCTCACCCTGGTATACGATGGATGCTAATAGCTGTTAGATGTCATCTTCGCTGCCTCTGTTCTTGCTGCCAACTCTGTTCTCCGATCATTGTTTGGCGCTGCGTTCCCCCTATTCACGACATACATGTATCAGGACCTCGGTAACCATTGGGCGTCTTCGATCCCAGCATTCCTGGCGCTTGCCTGCGTTCCCTTCCCCTTCTTGTTTTACAAGTACGGCGAGCGAATCCGCATGAAGTGTGAGTTCGCGGCTGAAGCTGCCCTCGTCCTCGAGCGCATGCGCACCAAGCACGAGGACATCACCGAGGAGGATGCCCTTGCCGAGGTCGCCGTCGAGAAGGTGCGGCGTCACAGCACCACCAGCCGAGCCAGCGCTGCTGGGAGAGTTCGAAGCCAAAGTAACGCCAGTCGAGCCAGCGCTGGTGGAATGTTTCGCAGCAAAAGCAAGGCGAGCCAGGCCGGGCCCGCGTGAACGAACGACAGACGATTGAGAAGCACGCCAACGGCCGCCCGCATGTAGAGGGCGCAGCTGTTGTGCCAGCAAGACACCGAGAGAGCCAAGACTTACTTACTTCGTACTGCGCGATAATACCTTCTTTTTAATATTCATAGCATTTGGGATACCCGGGAGGACGGATATATCTCCCTCCGACATTGCAGTATGGGTTGGGTTTGCAGGCGCATTTACAAGCATTCGAGAGGCGTCTGGGTTTGATTTTCGACGGTATAGATTGGGCAGCGCCTATAGACTGGATAGACATCGCAGAGGAAATTGGGTATTCGTTCGCACTTCGTCGACGAAGAGCTCGAGCGTTGACTACACGCATCGAAGAAAGACATGAGAGGACATTGGTTGTCTCTGTCTCACGTCACTACGACTGAAGAGAAATTTCATCATTACCAGTCACAATATAGACTTACACATACTTAGTACAGATAAACATATGGAGATCTCTCCACTCCCTACCAATAGCCCAACGGGCAACCAACACAAAAAAAGATTTGGGAGCTTTAACGACCCGCTCCATTATCGATCGTATGAAGTGAACTGGCAAAGCCGGTTATTGAACAACAGGTCTCGACCTAGCATTATAAAGGATACAAGTACGATGGGGCTCTCGCACTTGTACTTGTAGGGCTAGCTAGAATGAAGACGATGAGATTGCATCACCGGGAGACTTTGTTTCGCCGCTGGCTGGCAAACCCCTTTGTTAGTGTCCTGGCTTTCGAATCTTGCTCGTCATCACCACCACTACCAGCTCGAGCCCTTGCCGCTCGGGAGGCGGCTTGGAGTAGCCCTTTGCAGGAGACTAATTATAATGTCCTTAGTTTGCAACGTCTGTAGTTGCAACGCCTGTAGTTGCAACGCCTTTGACTGCGGCCATATGATGTAACAAGAAGCTTAAATTTAGACATCCCCTGACTTTGCTTGGTGAAGGAACATCGGGCACCCAATGTGGGTCCCGAAGTTCGGCCGGCACAACCCCGACATCTCACCAAAACCCTTAACCAATATAAGCACAATTTCACATCCCACTTCCATCGAATTCGATCTACGATGGTTGCCAACAACCAAATATCTTCCGTAGTATAGTGGTCAGTATATGAGCTTGTCATTAAAAATAATGCGCTCGGGACCCGGGTTCAATTCCCGGCGGGAGAGAATCCGCATCATGTGCCACACATGAAATAACTTTTTTTTTGCGTTTTGCTAAATAATTTCTGATGAGGTGCAATTTTCATGTGCCAATATCTAGTTTGGTAAAGGATTCGATTCATCTTTTGAGTCGTTTTTAACGGTCACGCAGTCTTTAATTAAGGTACTCTTTTTTAGGGGCCATGTTGGCCGCCGTATGTTTTCCAGGTCGCTCAAGGCTCACTATAAGCGGTTCGAGAGATGAAGAAGGAAAAAATTCGGGTTACGAACCCCCTCTCCCCTTTCTCAATCGACGACATCTTGTGGAATTTGACTTTATATCACAGCCAGTACATGTACTCAGTCGAGGTTCATAAAGCAACAGAAAGTTGTATATTTTGCAAAAAACTACATATCAAGAATTGAAGTATCCAAGCCAAGAGTAGGCCTGCCGTCCCCTGGCTGTTGGCGTCGGTATGTTCGTGAAAAGGTTGAAGAAGAAGAAGAAGTAACACCCCCATCAAAAGTACCAAACCTTACTCACTTCCCCTTGAAATATCACCAGATCCGTATGCCTCATACGCTTTTTCCACACCATTGCGACCACTGTGAGATAAAAAATCTGATCACGTCTGGGTCCCTCAGGCATCTATTGTTCAACAGATAAAAGATAGTCGTTTCCGTCATTGATCGTCGGCTTCTTAGCGGCGGGCGCTTCGGTGTCGATGAGCATGGTTGTGAGCATGTCGTCGCTGGTTGTCTCTCTTCGCGGCTTCTCCAGCGTTGGTGTAGGCGGGCAACTGAGCCTCGGTATGGGTGACCGTGACGGTCTCATACACAGTATGTACCTTGCCCTTGCACGAGGAACCAGCAGCGTTCCCGAAGACGTTATCAACGGGCTTAGTAGGTCTGGAAGCCTTGTGGTCCGATGTGGCCGTCGTGGCGTGCGACAATTTTGATCGAGTGTGGCTGGAGCTTGATGTAGAAGAAGAAGAAGGCAGAGGAGCTTTGCTTTCCGTGGACTCAATGAGCGCTTCAGTCGATGTTCCGTCAGTGGCTTCAAAAGTGCTGCTGGAAAGAGCGGCTTCGCTTGTTGTAGATGCTGCATCGGCTATGCTTGTAGTACCAAATGCCTCGACTTTGACGGAGGTTGCAGAGGCATCAGAAACACTCGTGGAAGAGACGGCAGCGGCCTTGCTCGTAGCGCTCTCAGAAGGAGCGACTTCAGCAGCAGCGGCGGAAGAGGCCGATCCCAAGTTGCTGTTGGCAACGGCCGGCTTCGAACCGTCAACGCCATACGACCAGCCCTCCAACGGGTTGTCGCCGGGCAGTTTGCTCAGGACACCGTCGATCGTCTCATCGACTGCTGACTCAATGGTGCACTCTTCCGTGTTGAGGCCGTAGGTGAGGCCTGCGCAGGTGTCCATGCCGCCAGTGCCTGTGTCGCAGGTATCGATGATGTGCTGCAGCAGCGGCTCATCCCAACCAGCCATGAAATCGGCGTGGGAGCTGAAGCCAGTGACATCGCCTGAAGAGAGCACGAATGGCTGCTCGCCCTTGCCTTCGTCCCAGCGACCCTTGAACTCAAGAGCGTTCCAGTAAACTTCAAAGAACAGATGAGGGACGTGAGTGAAACCCTTGGGGCAGTCGAGTTTTCCGTTGTTGTCTGTGGGCCATTCCATGTTTTCGGCAAAGTTCATCAGGCCGGCCTCGGGGTTGTAGCAGGAGGGGAAGTGGATATCAGCACGAAGGGGGGAGGCGTACCCATCGCAAGATACATCTGGGAAGCCCGTGCCTTCGCCGAGGTTGATAGTATCGCCAACGCCAGCCATGGAGCCATCGGAACCCGCAGGCCAGGAAGGGGGGTCGTAGCCGTTGAGCCGAGGGCAGGTGAACCTGGCAGCGTTGATGGGTCCCTTTGAGGGGTCGAGGTTGGCACGCTCAGGGTTTGCGGGGACAACACGAGTGGTAGCGTTGCCGCTGACTATTCCCAATCCGAGAGGGAACGCCTTGATATCATCGTTGGTTTCCTCGAAACTAAACAAGGCATTAGGGGGAACTGCCAGAGCTGACGACAGCGGGGTTTGCAGCGGCACTTACAAGTAATAGGCGTTCACGTAGAAGATTTCAACAGGCTCAAAGGTACCTTCCTTGGGATCGCGGAAATAGACCGAAGGGAACCAGTAGTTGCTGTTGTCGCCTTTGACCATGGCATTGCTGCACTTAGACTGGGTGAGGTCTTTGCCAGTGGAGCTCAGGCCAAAGTTGCTGCCGCCCATGACGGTGTGGACGTGAGACGACGGCTTTCCAGGAAAGACGATGGGATCCATGCGGCCCTGGGTCAACTGCTTGCCAGTGAAGCGCAAGACGGCAAAGGTGCCCTTGTCGTGGGAAGCAGCGGCAATGCCGACAAAGCCCGCAAGAGCGGTGGGGAGAGTGAACTTCATGTTGTTGAAAGACTTGGAGTTGCGACTTGCGCAGTTCGAGTTTCTAAGAAGTATGAGTCGAAGGGGAGTATGACTGTTGTATCAAACAGGCGTATCGAGGCGGCGGTAGACGAAAAAGGAGTGCGGCGAGTGCGGTCGTGGAAAGGATCTCGGTCTCTAGGACGCTGAGAAGAAAGTGAGTCTGTAGAGAGAAGTGATGGTGATACCGGAGCACCTGTAACGAATGGTCTGCAAGCGAGTATGCAGTTGGGTGATGAAAGAGAGAAATAAACAGGAAAGGACCTGTTTGGGTTGTTGAAAGGAGAGAACGTGCTCAGCAGCGTTGCGGGTGTACGAAGAAAAGAGTGTGAGGGAGTGAGGGAGTGAAAAAAGATGAAAGTGAGAAGAGGGTTGGACGAAGACGAGGAGGGTCTTTGGTCTTGTGAAGCTGAGGGGAGTTGAGCGGTCGGTGCCTTAGTAACAGGGCCGCCATTGGCAACCATTTCATCACGCATCCAGCAAGCAAGGCAGGTAGCCGCCTTGCAAGGGGTACAAAGGTATTCGTACGAAGCACACCGACACGTTACGCCTTTACGCGCTGTATTGGGCTTGAAGTTGGTTAGCTTCAGGGGGTTTGCTGCTTTGTGCCTTGCATTGTCGATTATCGTCACTTTTCCCCCCTTGAAGTCCAAGCTGTAACTACTAGGTACTGTAGTAGGCAAGTGTTGAAGAGATGGGAGGAGTAGGGGTGGTGCTCTCTTGGTAGTGAGGCGCCAAACGCTCACGCCACTTTGGGCTTGGTGCCGTCTAAGCGACCAGTGAGCATGCCGCTGTACCTGCGCCTACAGTCTTTTATGTACCTGGAATAGATGCCCGTTCCGCTGCAGCTTGTGGACCAGGGGATATGATTGGATGCACTACGGGGAGATCTCTGCAAGGGCGACGCCCTGCAGACAGACCGACATCTCCTCCGGCAGAGTAAAGAGCTGATGTTGGCCCCAGTAGTCCGATGTGGTGAGAGGCTCTAGGTGTAATTATATGTCATCGGAGCAGGCACACCGCCTGAATACCGACTGTGGCGATTGACATCCCGCGGACGAACGGGTTTCTGGGCTACGAGTATTCGTACGTATAATACCTTAACTTGGAGTATCAGGTAAAACACTGCTACATACGCCCAGGCTATCGTCATCAGACTAAATGTACGCATATTGCGCTTCTGGGTCCTAACATAATGACTTTAAATCTTGGTACAGATCGATGCTTGACTTCATCCTCTTTGGTTCATAGCATTTCTGTAGCACCTTGAACAAGGTGCGAATACTCGAGATGCTGTCTCCCCACCTTACCGCCGGGCGTGCCGCCGAACGCACCATTTGAGCAGCCAGTTCTGTAACACAACGAACCCGTCTCACAAGGGACAAGGACAAGGACACGGCGAGGACAAGGCCCAGCCAAGACTAGACTAGACCAGGGGGGATAAAGAGCAGATCATGGAGATTGCAAGGGCTTTGTCTTATCGATCCGACCTTACCAGACTCGGGCACGGGTATTTGGACTTGGAGGCTAGACTTTAGAGGGGGAGGGGTTGAAGACTCCAACAACTTGAAGGCTCATTGTAACGTGCGACAAAGAGTTCGGACGAAGAAACGCCTGCATGTCACCGAGGAAACACGATGCCGCTGTCAATCGGGTTTCGTTTCCAATGGTTGCCGCCCTCAAGTCTCAAGGCTGCCCGTGCTGTTTCGTTTCTCGTCGAGGCCCAGCGAAAGGGCCGGCGCTCAGACGTGGTGGGTGTTTCAACACCATCCATATTGATCCATGTTCGCTGCCGATACCACCCACCACCGCAACCTGATGCGATCTGACACCCGTAGCGTAGGCCTCTCTAGCCCTCTCCCAGGCACCTGGAACCGTAGCCGACTCCTTCGTCCCTCGACCCTTTACTACATGTGCCTTGTCTAACTTACCCCTAGGCCCCTGAGCGCTGGCCGCCCCCGAACCCCCTTCAACGGCCCCTTCAGCAACGGCCGGACCCCTCGGCGACCCGGTACAGGTCCTTTACCAACATGTACCTTACTGTATCATCCCATGTCTTAGCGGCTAGGGCTGGTTCTCCCTGAGCACGCGGGCGCGGGTGCTGGGACGGGATTTCAGGGCGGGGGCCTCACTCTGGCTTCACTAACATACTGTAAAAGTTTCTCAGGGGTCCCGGCCGGCTGAAACGCGCTAGAAAGTCGACGCCACATTGAACGTGGACGTCCAACCGATTGGTTCCATCCATTGCATTTTACTTTCACTTAGCATCAACTTCTCAACTCCTAGACTGCCTTACATGGATGGATATGACAATGCCTCAATCTATCTGAAATCTTCTCCCCTCGGTTCGCGCTGCACAGACATCCATTGCTAGGCGCCGCCTCTCGGGTCCCAAGGTTGAAAGGATCGGGCCACTTCATCTCGGCCCATGCTGCTCGGATTGATCCTTCACAGCCCGGCCAGCTATCCAAAGGTCAACTGTTCAATCTTCTAGGTCAATCTTCTAGGTCAATCTTCTAGGGCTTGTCCGTTGATCCGCTCTGCCATCAAAGAGGGGCTCTCGCCATTCGAGGGCCCTTACCGAGATCCCCTTCAGGGCTTTCTCCAAAGTCCCAATCTCGGCCGGGGTTGACGAAAACTCGTCAAACCCGTCAAATCCTCGCCTGCTAATTACTAAGTAGCCCTCATTACAATGAGTCCACAACATCTGCAAAAGCAAATCCATTCAATCCTGCTGCTACTGCTGTCTTGAAACCCCTGCAGCAGAATGTTGAAGCCAATTGTTAACGCTGTGTTGCCTACGATAGAGCAGGCATCCCGCTCCGTCGTTGAAGAGGCAGTGAAGCGTCAGTCCCAATCGATGCACCTCGTAAACCTTCGGTCCGTATAGCAGTTGAATTCTCGGCTGCTGTGTCGTGTGTCCCCACAGACTTTGTAACTTGGCCAAGTTGGGTTCCCTGAGGCGCAAACATTTTCCCTTACACAGAATGCCCCTGGCCTGATAATCTTAGCTGCAGCTATCCGTTCTGCATCCCACGACTCTGCCCGACTCTTGGGTCAGCACCCTCACTTGGCCAGGGCAGGCGTGGCTTCAACAAATGCTGCAAGGCTCTTTATCTTGCTGGTCTGATTTATTTCCTTATCCCCCTCATCTGTTGACCATCTTGTGCGGCATGCCCGTCATGCTGGGTAACTAAGCGAGCGACAAAGGTGAATCGTGTTCCGGGTTACCACCGACGCCCGAGAACTCGCGGGTGTACCCTGCGTCTCGCAGATTTTCTGAATCTCTGAATTAGACTTTGCATGGAGCAACTCGTCCGGAGCCATCATCAAGCCTCATCTCTGAGCCTGTCACCCGAAGACTTCCCGGGGGATCGTTCCCGCGCAGGACTCCTTTATTGCAGCCACATTAGTGAGCTACGCAATAAGGTACCTAGCTATCAAGTGTGATCGTTCAAGGTAACGGGACATGCTGTAGATCAATATACGCTTACGTCGCAAGAAGTGAGACTTTGATCCTGCTGAGTTACCATCCACGAGCATTGCAATAAGCATATATTTTTTTTTTTTGGCAGTGAGTCCGGAAATACTTGTTCGGAGGGACACAGACGGCGACGCCGATCTTGGCGTCTTTCCCTCAAGTACAGCAGAGAAAACAAACCAATACCTACGCTGTGTAAGCGTCAAGGCTTGCCGCCGTTGAAGATTGGACTACTTGATTGTGACAACTAAGGTACTGAGCCTTCCGTGGCAAGAATAGCTGGTTCTGCTAGTTCCAGCAACCAGCATACTTCTTTTGGAATCTTTTCATATACGTACATGTAGACACCTAATCGAGGAAGATACACAGTCAACTTCATCACCTTGTCCCAGCCCTTGAAGGCGCCCCTCTAGTACAAGCAGGCCTGGGTACCAACTGTTTCAGTTTCGCCAGGGCAGAGCCTTCATTGGGCGACGCCATGTAACTACTCAATCTCCGAGTGGCGCCTTACCAAGCACGTATCGTATCCTCAGGACAAGTGCGGGCGAAGACGGGAATGAATCTGTGAGCAAGCACAGTTGGGCGCAGACGCAACCTTTGAGGACATGAGGCTGCCTCATGGCCCGGCCCCTTTGACAGGCAATATTGACGTCTGCTGGATCCAGTCTCCTGGGTAGATAAGGTGAAATCCACAAGATCATACCGAGCTTGGGAAATTCACGTAGTATTGGGAGATTATCTCGAAGACTGGAAATATTAACTGACTCCCCCCCCCCCCCCCCCCCCCGAGTAATTCTAAGATTACACAATAATAGTTTATTATTATTATTAAAAGTTTCCATACGCCGATAGGAGGTTCAATTGGCTTGGATTAATGAAGAGTTGCGGTATCAGTCTAGTTCGCCAGGAACCTGGCCATCTATCGAGTGAAAGAGCACTATGTTCCAATTCGCATACTTTCTTCTTACCGAAAATCTTCGCTTATCAGTAATGCTATAATATAGGGTAAATCATATGGTTATCTTCAGAGGAGCGAGAGACATACCTGAGTATAGTAAACACCAGGAAGTGTCATATCCGGAAAACTACTTGCTCGACAGGCTGCTCGCTGTTCTCGAAGTCCAGGAGGCATGTGAAACCAAGGGCTTCATCCTCGACGGCCTCATGCTGAGAAGTTTACTTCTCGAATTGATCACAGTAACGAGCCTGGACTTCGTATTGGAGAGGTTATCATCGCGCGGTGCTGCTGGGTTCGTGGAGTTTACGACCTGGGAATGGCGCCTAGTAGACCCGGTTGGACGTGCTCCATGCTCGGCATTTCCGAGATGCTGGTTCACGGGGACGAGGCGTGAAGGGTTGGGGATATAAAGATCGGGAGGGGAAGCAGGATACTGTGTATGCTCGTCTGATTATACTGTGTCTGGTCTGGTTCCTGTTCCGCAGCTACAAACTCAGAAGAGGGTGTTTCTACGACGACGATTACAACTTTTGTTCCCCTACGACAACAAGCTTGGTCGTCTGCAGCCTGATTTTGTTGACCAACCCCTGGAGATTTCGCGAAAACCTCTTCCTTGTACTATAAGATGTGAAGAGCAAGTCGGACTGAACCAGGATGAATATGGGAGCGGTCCATGTCTCTAGCTCAAAGAGCAGCCAACAACCAAGACAACTCAGGGATGGCGCCTCTACGGCTGTTTTGAAACGCTGCGTCTCGTCACCTTTATCATCGCCCTCAACTCAACCATCATCTACGTTGCCCAAACGGTAAGCCTCCAGACCCAATACGAACGTCAACGTCAACGTCTTTCCATCCCCTTCAAGTTGGTCGATCGTTGACTGCACCTCCCTTTGTCTCCTAGATCATTGCTAAGCAGATCAACGCCCCGGCCATCCAAGCCCTCAGGTGCGGCGCCAAGTTTCTCCTGGCCTCGACCGTCATCCAGCGACCCGTGCCCTCGCTCTCGCACATCTTCAGTCGCCAGCCCGCCCTGGTCGCCTCTCTGATCATCTTCAGTCTCAGTAGCGTCTCTCACCGCCATGGCCAAGACCATCGCCGTGCTGCTCGCCGGCCGTAACCTCCAGGAGCTCGGTTTCAGGGGCATCCTGGCTGTGACAGATGTCATTACCACAGACCTGGTCAACCTGCGCGAGCGCGGGAAGTGGCTCGGCTCATCTCGCCGAAATGGGCTATCGGGAGCATCATCGGCTTCGGCTTCCATATCATGCACTCCTCTAAGGACTCTCGCTGTGATCTTTTCATCCGACCAAGACTGTTCAAGTCCGCCACAGCGCTGAGTGCTTACTTCGCAACCGTCATCCACGGCATCATCGCTTGGTGCATCATCTACTACATTCCCCTCTACTACGAGCGCGAATCGTCGCCCCTGCAAGCGGGCGTATCTCTGTTGCCCTGCATCAGCACCGTGGTGCCCGCAGCCGTGGGCGCCGGACTCCCTGTCTTCAAAACCGGCTTGTACCGGCCGTATGTCTGGATTGGATGGGTTCTGATCCCGCTGGGCATGGGGCTGATGATGCTGCTCAAGCGGAACACGGCGGCGTGGCGATGGGTGCTGAGTTACCTGATTGGCGGCATGGGCCCGGGAATGCTGTTGTCAGCGCAAGCTGTTGTCGCGCAGGCGAGCGCTTCCAACGCCGATCTCCCCTTCGCGGGCTGCATGTACGCCTTCAACCGCTCGCTCGTCCAGCGCATTGGGGGGGTGGCCGTTGGGGGCGTCACGTTCCAGGACCAGTCCCAGAGCAAGATCCGGAAGAGCGACGACTTTGCGGATAAGGCCAACGAGTGGGAGAGGGATGCGGCGGCGTTTGCGCAGTTTGTGCAACAGCTGCCCCCGATATAAAGCTCATGAGGGATACATCCAGGGGCTTCGCACTGTCTGGATGGACCTCTATATCCTGACGTATGTTGCGCTTCATGTTTCCCTGGCTGGCGTTTAGGGCAAGACGTGGACCGAGAGTCAGAGACGGAGTAGGGCTATGTGGATGGTGGACATAGACGGGAAAATGACAAAGCTGTTCCTGGGGAGGTCTAGGATTAGGGTACCATGTACGCACTCAGGTTTCATGATACCATAACTATAGACAAAATAACACGACTGGCTCGATATGCTGCCAACTTGTTAGGTCTTAAGACGTCCCGTTCCAGTAAGCTCCCTGACACGTTGTGAACTTAAGTAGTGGCCGCGAGGAACAAGGCTAGTAGGTTGTCAGAACAGGTATAAGACTTGAATACCCACGTTTATCTCTAAATTCGACCGAATGTTCTATGTTCATATATCATTTTTTTTGCCTTCATCTTCGCCTGCCGTTTCTCAATTTTCGAAAGCTCAGCATCGATCCGCTTGAAACTCCAATTCTTCCACATTGAGGGGTATAGGAACGGCCGTAAGTCAAAGCGATGATCATCGGGCGCTGTTCGTTTCAGTAAGATAAACAGTTGTCAAGGTGTGCTATTTGAACTCACAATAGTCGTTGCAGTGAAGTGATGGCGTAAGTACAGTCATCTTGTGGCCTACAGCTTGTTAGATTATCCACTAACAGATCCTTCAAAAAGGGGTTGCAAGGACGCGTGAGGACATGAGAGCGAGAGGCTAGACTTACGGTTGATGGCATACCTGCGTCACATATGTTAGCATCTTTTTCAACGAGGCTACAAGTATAAGAGTGTTACATACCAGTGGAAGAAGTTTTTGACCTTCTGGGCAGTTTCGGCGGGTTCGTAATAAGGGTTTTCGTCGCCTTCGGTAACCTTGCGATCGGCGCTCCAGTCGTGGACCAATCTCTGAAACATGCCAAAAGGACCTAACTTGTTCACCTTGCGTAGCCTACCCATGAGTGTCAGTTCATTGTAGGTGATTCCCATGTCTTGCTCGTCACTTTGGACGTGGGTCTCAGTAATAGGCTCCTAGCGAAGTGTCAGTACATGTGAACGACTTTCTAGAGGCAACGTGTCTCCGGCGTATGGCTTTGCTTACCAGCTCAGCAGTGGGAACTGCTGTCAGGAAATCGTGGAGGCAAGGTATATCCCAGGACTTTTCAGCCCACGCGATAAAACGTTTCAAGTCTGTCTTGTCGATAGAGCCGATAGGGTTGAAGTCTGCACTTGAACAATCGTACTTGGTGAAATAACCGCGAAGAGATTCTCCGACATTTGCGCTGCCCAAAACCAAGAGGCCGCCCCCTCCAGGTCGTCCACGGGCCGTGGGAAGTATCTGACCGAATTGATAAGCGGTTACCATCCGGACTCGGGCTTGTATGCACTGGAGCGTGATGTTCTCCGCGTTAGAGCCGCCCTCGACGCGAAACTTAGGCTCGAAGTTGAGGGTATTGACGATAAGTTTCTTCTGAGCTTCATAGACTTCGTCAATGTCCAGGTTAATGTGGTAACTCCCGATTGCTTCCGCAAGCTCCTTGGCGCGATTGCGAGTGTCGAAAGAGCTCTGTTTACTCATGCCCATATAGATGGTGGTGAAAACCTGGTTGCACAGTTCTTGAGGTGTCTTGGGGAGGACCTCACCGTTGTACTTGGCAATTCGTCGGACGTCCTCGATGACTTGAGCGTTGCCTTCTTCGAGAGCCTTTATGACGATGCGACACATGCCGAAGACGATTGCTACTATGGTCAGCTATGTGTCGGAGAAGAAATAAAGCGAAACAGAAATGAGTTACATAGACTTACTGGCAGTAGCGCATGAATCTATCCCTCCGCTCAATGGAACCAGCCATCCTGCTGTACCGGATCGTCGAAGATACTAGAAATCGCGAAAGTGAGTATGATGACCCGCTTGGTATTCTGGGTCTTTCACTTACATCCCAAAGAAAACAGCCGGCGGATAGAGCAATCTCCTCTTCAACTGGATGCAACCTGGCCTCGATTGGTAGTGAAGGTCGCTTCCAGGTATCAAAATCCTCTCCCTCGGGACTAAGCTCGAAAGGTGTCTGGATCCTTTGATACTTGGCGGTAGATGCTGCGGCTTGGAGGCTTCGCGAGATGGAAGATCGATAGGCTCGTACTTCCTCTAGATCGACGGTAGCTGTGACTACCTCAACGTCATTGAGACTGAACTGTGATCCTTGGGCAACGATGTTGCCGTTGACAATGATCATAGCACATCCATCGTAGTACAGCCGATCTCCGTCGCACCCCTGCTGGTTGGCGTAGAGATAGATGCCTCCGCACTTCCTGGTGGCCTCTAAAATTAACTTAAGGCGAGTGTCGAGTTTCTGTAGCTCGAAGTGCGACGCGCTACTATTGGTGATGATCTCAACACCGTCGAGGCTCATCGCGATATGAGGCGCCGCTGGGGTGAAGAGTTCCTCGCATGTTTCTGCTCCAATGCACGTATCTGGTGTCGAGACGACGGCATCTCCGAAAATGACGTGGGTTTCTCCCTGTAGATCACGGATCATACGTGGGAGATGGTACTCCTCGGTTCCGTGCGGATGGCACCATGGCGTGAAATGACGCATCTCTCTATAGTTCCCGTCGTTGGCGAGCCACATCTTTGGGCGGATCATGAGAATTTTGCCGTCCAGGCAGATTATTCTGCAATTGAACTGGACATGTCAGCATGGTGTCACACGGCCGCAGACTGGGAAGAAGCCACCGACTCTTTGATTGCGATGTTGGACTGGCATTCCAATATCCAAAAGAATACCTTGGCAACTTTCATCTAGAAGAATCCGATGGAGCATCTCCCAGGAGTGCAGGTATAGGTCCTGCTCAAGTAAGTGGTCCAGGCATCTGTCAAAGGCAGGTTAGACATTACGAGGCACTGATCTGAGCAATTATTCCTTCGGCCCAAGACGGCAAACCCTCAAAGTCTTTGAGAGCTAAGCACAAAAAACTAAAGGAGGAGGGACATCATACCCATAACCACATATCTCTAATTCCGGGCCTACGCGTAGACGAGCTCCTGCGGCTTTCGCAACCTGGATCGATTGGACGATGCGTTCGACATTGCCTTCCCAATCCAGTGCCCACTGGTTGAGCGAACAAGTCGCAACAGTTATTAAATGACCCATGATATGTCCCGTCACAGGATATCTCGTAAAATTCCTCGTAACTTAGAATGCCTGTTGGGTCCGGTTGCGGAGAGATGGAGGTGGTGGGGGACATACTTACCTTAGTCAGTAGAGTAGTTTCTAGTGAGCCACGTGACTAGGAGATCCGAGGTCAGTTATCGACCTTGCACTTAAACTTCTCATAATAAAGTGATTTGTTGGCAGAGAGAGATTACGGTTTACTTACCGTTGAATGACGCTCTGTGGAGAGGACTTCATCGAGGCTGGGCGTTTTGGCGTTCTGGCGTTTGGGAGAGAGTTCACGCGGAGGGTGGCGTTGCTGCGAGCTGCTTGCGGATATAGAGTTCAGTGCTGTGAATCATATACTATAATGGATGTAAACAGTGCCAGGAAAAGGGAAAGCATTTATTGGGTCTCCTAGCTATTGTTTTCCAGCGTTCTTCTACCAGCTGTTACCTCTCGCAGTTGGCACTTCTCCTAACTCACTAAATCACTAACACGCCACCCTTCTACTCTCTTCGACCACCAGAACCGAGGATCTCACCCTTTTCTTTAAACAGCTCAACAAAGCCATTCTCGGTTGCTTGACGCGGTCGCCAAACCGACAAGCAGCCAGAACAGCCATCGACAGCTTCGCTCTTCCGGAACGGCAATGGCAAAGACAAACACGACCGCCAAGGGCGAAGATGGTAGTGAGTGGCGATTCCGATTTCGCTGGAGCTTTAAGCTCGAGTTTACCCGCGGAAACTCGAACGATCAATCGCTACTTGAAGAGACGGAGCAGCCAAGCGTCGAGGCAATAGACGACGTCAAGGCACCCATCAACGGCCTGCCCTTGGGTAACGAGCAAGATGCCGACATCGCTGAGAATTTCGCCACTACCCCTAAGTTGCTACCAGTCAGCAACACCACCCCAAACAGTTCCAAAGAGATCAGTAAACTAAGGAAGGTGCAACTCGACCCTAGTCCCGATAAGCTGAGCGTGTGGCAACGCAAGATAAACATGGCGCAAGACGAAAGAAGGAATCAAGATACATCCGCTGTCCCAGGTCTGAAGGATATAGTAAAGCCATTCTGTGGCTCGGCCATCGTTATGGAGCGCAAAGACGCCATAGACTTCGCAATCGAACACAGCAGAAGCCACCACCCGGGAGAGTTGAGTTTGTGGACTGACGGTTGCCTACACCAAGATGGAAGAGCTGGGGCTTCTGTTGTCTCTAGAGATCCGCTGTCGAAGGAGAAATCAACAGAGAATGGGTGGAAGACTCAGGCCTGGCGAGTAGAGCCGCCTAACAACGACTCCCCAGATAGTGTCGAAATTTACGCCATCGTCAGAGCGCTTGATATCGCCTTAGACAAGGTCAAAGACCAGCAACCCGGCTTCATCAACACCGTCTCGGTCTTCACGGACTGCCGTCCTGCTATCGATGCTTGCTTCGTTAAGCGCAGGCCGTCTCTTGTTCCGTTACTGGCTCTCGCTCAACAACATGCCGAAGCGATCGAATCGCTTGGCGTGGCATTAAGTATTATCTGGATACCCGCACATACTGGGATCGAAGGCAACGAGCGAGCCGATGTTGCTGCAAAAGCCGCAGCATTACCTGCCAGCGTCGAGCCTGGCCGGAAGGGTGAATTGTATGAACGAATATCGTTGCCCCGGATGCAAGTCGAAAAGGAAGAGAATTTCGAGAAGAAAGATAAACCTGGAAAGAAGAAAAAGTCCGGGAAGAAGAAGGAAAAAACTGGCATGAAAAACCCTGACGCAGACTACGAACCTAGCTTCTCGGTGCTTGACCATCCTGTGCGACCCGCTGGTTATTTTGTTAGATCATCTAAAGGGATGGCGTTGAAACAGAGGAAGGATTGTGGAGGAAAGCTATCGTCCAACGCGGAAGATAAGCCACCATCGACCGTGGAAGATGAGTTGCCATTAATCGTGGAAGATGAGCTACCGTTGATCTTAGAAGAGGGGAAGGGAAGGGAGAAGGCGCTTGAGACCCAAGCTATGGATGTAGTTGCTGAGAACCTTCATGAGAATCTCAGCGAGAAGCAGACAGCACCTGAAAATGACGCAGGGTCAAAGGGAATTGCGGAGTGGGAGATGGCACCGATGGAGTTTGGATGTCCCGATTTTGCTCAACAAGCTCTTTCTGCCTTGAGTTTGCTCTATGATACAAGTTAAAGTTGGAGCTGTGAAATTGAAGTTGTAAAGTCGAAGCCGGCTCAATCATCAAGTTGCCCATGTATAAATTCGGTGCATGTGGCGGTTGTGGCGGTGTTTGTGGGGTTGTTCGCTCCACGGCCCAAGGCACTTTAGCTCCCTTCGCTTTCGCGCATCCTCACCGCGTTAAGTTCCCGGGCTCCATCGTCCATTTTCCATCTCAACATCAACTCAACTCCCACCGAATGCGCCCAGCCGCGTCGGAGCCATGGACGCAGCATCGCCCTCGAGTGAACTTTCGTCTCTATCATCATTCGTCACCGCACACGACTCAACTATCGATAAATCAACAGCCGCAAGCAGCCCCGCCCAGGAGAAACCCTGCCCGTACCGCGAGTCGCGACACTTGCCCCGCGAACTGAAGGAGCATTGCCAGATATTCTTGGAAGAACAGCTTTGTACGTGCTAGCGCGCCATAGGCGCCATAGGCGCCTAGGTGAAGATGTTTCCTTGTCTAACTCGTACGCAGATATCTGCGCTATCGACCTACTCAACAGCATCGTGTGCTCCGGCGCATCGACGCGGTTGCCTAGGCACAAGCCCGTCGCCATTCCTCCACCAAGCCACCTCGCCCTCCTCAACACCCTTATTGTACACCCGTCACATACGACCCGCGCCGAGAAGCAGGATCACTTGGATGTCTCCTCACAGGCCCTCGATTATCTGCGCAACTTGCTGGCGATTGTCGGTCCGGTCAACGCCGATTTCAGGACAGCTTTCCAATTCAATTCCGTGCCTAAATGGGGCCGGCGATGGGGACAGCAAGGACCCGGAAATGACAGCGACTCGTCGGATGGAGACACCGGCGGTAACGAGGAACGGTTGCGTGGCAAGATCTCGAATGAGGGCAGTGTTTGGAGCCGGGGCCAGGACTTCTGGTCCACCGTCGGCTGGGCGTTTAATTGCAGCACATTATATCCACATCGATGGCGTTACTGGAAGGTCTGGTTGGATTACATGATGGACGTTCTCGAAGCCGACTGGACCGAGAGGGAACGCCGCGACCATTTGGCCCATTTGGCGACCGGCAGCGTCGGCGAAGCGCCCAAGACATCGCGCAACGAGTCTATGTTACTAATGTACATGAACCAACAAAACGGGCGACAGAACGGCATCAAAGGCTACATCAAGGCCTTATTCGCAGACGGAAGTGAGATCTCCTCAGCGGCTTACCGCGAAGTCTTCGAAAAGGAACCAAGGGGCCTGAGGAAGCAGTCAAAGAAGCGAAAGCGGGAACAAGTGCTCGATTTAGAAAACGACAAGTTTGGCGACTACTTTGATGAGGAATCCATCTCGTCCGGCGTCTCGGAGCCCCCTACACCACAAAAACCGAAGGACGCAAGGAAAGCCGGGTTTGCCGGGGTGTATAAGCAGGGGTTGATCGAGTCAATCGACATCCGGCTGCGGCTGTTTAAACTACTGTCAGCGGTCACATTTGCCTTGAGCAAGCGATCTGAGCTCGATCGCCTGTATGAAGAGTTCTCGGCTGCCATCAAACTATTACCGCTGCAGACATATGCTCTCTTCGTCACTCAACGACCAAACCCTCTCCTCGACGAAACACACATAACCATCACGAAAGAATTATTTCATATACTCCTACCATCTACTTACAAAAACCCGCAAAAGGTGGACCCGGAAGCCGAGGCGCAGGGCTCTTTAACAACACCAATGTTGGAACAGTGTTACATCCTTCACCCCTCCAACACTGTTGCCATGGAAGACAATGCCAAACTATCCTTGGTCGTCGAGAGCGCCATACAACTGTTATGGAGGTGCGATATGCTTGAGTTCAGCGAAAGCTTTGCCGCGGCTGCCGAGAAGGGTATCCAGGCCAGAGAGGCCAAGGCAAAGAAGAGGCGGACGGGTAAGATGAAGGGAGAAAACGGCGATGCAGTGGCGCGAGACATTTTGACCAATTCTGGAACGAGAATTCGGATGTTTCTGGAAGTGTTGAAAGATCAAAACGAAATGGAAGAATGATGAAATCACTCACCTCGATGAAAGCTTTCGAGTAAGTTCATTCTGTAATAGTATATATAACCTACCGCGCACTAGGCAGGTAGGTAGAGAGAGAGCGTCTATGTCTTAATGAATAATGACCATAAATCCGGGGTATCCCTCTTCGTACATATAGCTTGGAGATGAATAGGTAGTGTACAGTATAGCTACAACGGGTCCGCCGCCCCCGTCCATCTGGATCGTAACTCATCGTTTCCTGGCCGGAGTCGGGCTCCACGCAGCAGGCTGCCAATTCTCGCTCGGTCCCTGAGCCCTCGCCTTCTCCCACGGATCATCCTTCTTCGCCGCCTCGTCCTCCTCCACATGCCTCGAGCTCGTAGCGTCCGCCTGCCTCGTTGAGCCCTCCTGCTCCAGCGCACCCGTCTTCAGCAGCGGCACCCGCTGTCCTGTCTCGCCGCCGGGCGCATCCATGGCCCGCGGCTTGGCCTCCCACCGCGCGTCGGCCTCGGCGGCCAGCTTCTTCATCCTCGCCTGGCGCACCACGTCGCCCTGCTGCTCCGTGAGGGTCGGCGGCTCCTCGCGCGTATGCCGCAGCCACTGATGCCACAACGGGCTGACCTTGACGGAGGAGTAGTGCGTCGAGCGCGGGTAATCGACAATGCGGCGCCAGCGCTCCGGGCCCGAGGTACCCCTCGTGAGGCGGAACTCCCAGAACGTGTTTCCCTGAAGGTCAAAGCCTGCGCGACACCATGTAAGTCAGCTGCGAGGCTTCGGGTCGCAGGAGGGGGAAGGTTCTTGAGGGAGATCGTGGAGAGGAGCGGGACGTACCCATCAGAAAGCGCTTTCGCCATGGTAAGCGCAGAGCCTTCCACTTGTACCAGGCCTGCGCTACGGGGCCGACTCGTTTTGCGGACATTTGGAATGCCGTCGGTGATGGAGGATCTCGAAGAATTGAAGTCGACAAGTCATGAGCTCTCGACTTCAGAGCATGACGGGTGCCACAGCTTTTTGCGCCGCATCATGCATGCCTGCCACTTTCAAGCGTGGCCGCTACTCGCTACTGCGCCACAGCCGCCAGCCACCCCAGCCCACGTCATTCCACTGACCTTATTGGGCGGGCGGAATCTTGGGACGACGTTGGGCGTGCATAGATATCAAGGGACCTAGGGACCTGCTGAATACCTCCATCGTATACCTCCTCCTTTCAGATCATCACGACACCGGAAAGCTCGTTGGGTCTCTCGAACTCTGCAACAATTCAACAGCTCAGATCCGCGGTTCTACCGTCTCATCCGAAGCACTTCTCGAGCCGTTCGATCCATTGCGACAACCTCCGCCTCAAGCAGCTTGCGTATTGACGCACTTTCGAGCCACTCCCAAACCCATCGATACATCACGGCTTCAACCCCGAGCAAGAAAAACAGTCGCGACATCTCTTGCAACTGAACAGAACAAGTCCCCCCGTCCATCGACCGAATTCTCCTGCAACGATGGCGTCCGTCTCGTCCTTGGACAAGGACCTGCGCAGGATGCGCCTCGACAAATACACCCCCGCAGCCGCCAACGAAGCTCGATCATGGGTCGAAGACGTCCTCGGCGAGCGTCTGCAGTCCTCAGACCTCCTCGAAGGCCTCAAAGACGGAGTTGCCTTGTGCAAGTAAGCGCTATAGCTCGTTCCTCCTGGACACGGCACTAATTCGCGTTCGCAGATTGGTCAACCTTGCGCTTCCTCCACCCGGCGTCAAGTACAAGCAGTCCTCCATGCCTTTTGTCCAGATGGAAAACATCTCCCACTTCTTGCGCGCCTGTCAATCGCCGCCACTGAACCTCCAGCAACACGATACCTTCCTCACGGTCGATCTGTTTGAGCAAAAGGACCCTGCGCAAGTCCTACAGTGCCTCAGCGCGTTCAGCAGAGCTGCAAACGCCACCAACCCGAGCAGATTCCCGGCAGCCATCGGAGCCAAGAACCGTTCAGGAGGGTTGACCCCGCAAGGAACCGGTCCTGCCACACCCACCAGACTCCGCGATCGAGGTGGCTCGGTGAATAGCAACGCCTCGTCAGCTTATGGCAGCGCCCGGCCCGCTCTCCCCAACAGGACCGGAGACTCCGGCTCAGGACGGTGGAGCCCTACTAAGAGCCCGAACAACAAGTCCGGATCGCCTGGCCCCGTCAGTAGCTGGAGCCGGAAGGAACAGGAGGGCGCGTCCTCACCAGCTTGGAATATTGCGCAGTACGGGTACATGGGAGGCGCTAGCCAAGGCAACTTGGGAATCTCATTTGGCGGGCGGAGGCAGATCACTAACGCTGGGCCCAAAGTGCCGAGCCTGGCCGAGAAGGAACGTCGACGAAGAGACCAGGAAGTAGAAGAGGAGCGTCTACGACAAGAGGCAGAGGAGCAACAGCGGCGGCAGCAGGCTGAGCGGGAAGCTGAGGAAGAGCGGGACCGGCTGGCCGAAGCGCGCGGATGGGAGGAGGAGACTCGACGGCTACGCGAACAGGAGCGCTACGACGCCGAAGCGGAGAAGCGCAGATGGGAGGAGGAGGAACGCCAGTGGAAGCTGGCAGACGAGGAACGCCGCCGAGAGGAAAAGCAGGCCATGGACCAACTCGCCGAGGAGCGCCTCGTGGCTAGAAATCGCAGCGATGCCAAGCTGCGCGGCCAGTTCCTCAGCCAGTACCAAGCAGAGCAGGCGACAGCGCAAGACGGCGCCGGAGAAGGCGGCTACAGCAGCCGCGTGAAGGAGCTGGAGAAGGAGTTGGAGCTGGCTCGACAGCGGGAGGCCGAGTACGAGCGAGAGCGTCAGGGACGCCCTCAACAACGCCCTCCCCCCACCGATGATGTCAAGGTCAAGGGCCGATCTCGAAGTCGACCACTACCCGTGCCGAAGGTTTCTAGCCCGCCAACCCGTCAGGACTCTTGGTCGCGGGGCGAACGCGAGGTCCTGCGCACAGAGTGGTCCCAGCAGCAGACCGAACGGCAGCGTCTCGAGCCCGTCGCCGCCGCTCCTCTGTCTTCCAGGACAAAGTCCCCACGGCCGCTGCC